>BPLR01021115.1:0-127184 GCA_021605095.1 Caerostris extrusa
TTCGAGAAAGCTAATCTGTTGTTGCTTGTTGCGTGATGCAATGCCAGATTTAGTCTGGAAGATGGGCTCCCACATGGGATACATTATCACTTCGAACTCAGTCATAAGGCCTCATAATAATGTAAAATAATAATGTAAAATAAATTCTTTGCAAAAATGAAACACGTATAAAAAACACAACATGTTAGTGCACACATCAAAAACAGAACTGACTGGGAATAAACTCGTGGTGGAAAATAAGTGGTTCTCGAACTTTTTGAAGTAGGAGCACGGTTTAAAATCTAGCAAACAACTGCAGGCGCACACAAGATACACATTTCGAGAAATATGTTATTAAAAGTTAAATATTTATAGAAAAAATATATACGACCAGAAAAAAAGTTCAAAATGAAAGTGTGTATTTCATTTCCACGAGTGTTTATGAGAAACATGAGCTTGGAGTTTTCAGTGATGTCTTTGTATGCTTGGGCACATATTTAAAAGGCAACTTCTCCTTTCCTGTCAATGCATTGTACATAATAAATACATAAATAATGCTGTATGATAAAATTTTTCTGATCTTTTTTAGCTATTAACACGCATTTTCCTTCTTTATAGAATCCAAAAAGTGTTTCCTAAACAATTCTTATGTTTAATTCTCAATTCACGATCTGTGGATGTAATAACTATCTCTATTAATGTTTGATGATCAATTCCGCAACTTACAGACGGGTGGAGTCTCACAGGACTCGCATTAATTTAAATTTTCTTAACAGAGGAAATCACTTAGACTCGAAAACATCTTGTAGCCAATCATAAAATGAACCTTCTAGTAACATTCTTTTGGAGAATGATGGCTATTTGGCACTTTTACATCAATAAAAAAAAAAAATAGCACTCAGAAAAGTGGGTTGTTTATAATTAAAACTGTCTTGGAATGGGAAAAGGGACAAGAAAAAAGTAACTATGCTTTTATATGTGAATGCTTATTTATCTGTAACAGACGCACTGGCAAAGACGCACCTTTGAGAACCATAGAACTAGAAACAAAACTCTTTTGCACATTAACATCCACAGCAGTACTCATAATGTACGTATCATCTTGTGCATTGCAGAAAGATATGTTGATATTTTAAAAGAAAGATAATTTGTTTTTGTGTTTATATATATATTTATAAATAATTATATAAATATATATATAGATAAATAATGTAATAAAAAAAGAAACTAAAGAATTTGATGTTCGATATTACATTAATTGAATAAGCATTTGTTTAGATTTTTATAATCACCAAGAGCTAAAAAAGGATCACTCTATTTAATCACAGTCAGTAACAAAACTTCCAAAATAAAGTATTTCCATAAAATAAATAAAGTATTTCCATAAAATAATGTATTTCCAATAAAAAGTAAATAAAGTATTTCCATAATCGCAGCATGGGAAAAAATATCTAAATTTCAGCATATTTAAATTTCAAACTGAAATACATTATCACATTTATTCACCCATTTCTATCAAATAAGAAAAAAAAAAAAGCATGCAGAGTCGGTTATTGACTATGCGTATGGTAAACATCCGGTATAAAGGCCATGACCTGGATGGCATCATTGCAATTTTGAAATATAAAAAAACACTAGTTACTAAGGAATTTTTTTTCATCACATTTTTTTTTTTTTTCTCATTTTACGTAATTTGAAATGGTAATTATTATTATAAATTAAAATTAATTTTATTAAAATTGAAACTCTTTGGAAAATACCTTCTTTTCCTTTACGTCTTTTGAATCCGTCCGACTTGGATCCTACACAGCCAGGGAACAAAAAAAAAAAAAAAAAAAAATTTCAGGTGCACGTGGGTTTTATTTATATGTCTTTTACTGTTGTTGTTCTTGTTGAACAACGGTGAGCCCGTAGAGTGGCACGCACCAGGATTGTCAGTTTGGAGCAAACATGATTTTCACATCATCTCACACTCACAAGTGACTTTTGCTTTGTAGTTTAATACATGCTATGAAAGCTTAGCGATTTTTGGCAGCAATCTTTACTGTTGGCCATTGCTATTCTTTACTGTTGGTACGAAGAGAGAAAAAGGTCTACTATCCTACAATGATTTTGAAGAAAGGGTTAATTTTTTTTTGAGCTGTCAATAAAGATAAATTTAAATTTTCTAATCGAAATATTAGTCTTTTAATAAATTTTCTTGTGTCCTATTTTCTTGCCAAAAATATTCATTTTTATGAACTTTTTTTCTAATGTTTTATTCAATTTCATGCAAAACGATCAAACTTCTAAACAGAATAGTATTTCTATTGATCTTTAGTAAGTACGTAGTTCAGTAAGTGTGTGATTTGAGAAGAAGAATGTTCAGAATCACTTTGTAACATGTTTGCATTTTCTAAATAAATGCAGTTAGGGATTTTTTTTTTTTTTTTTAATGCAGCTGGCAAACACTTAGACAACTGTCTTGGGTGGCTTAACGCAAGCGCTGCACAGACGTTCCTCACTTTGCATTACTGAGTGGGCGCTTGTAACTTGAAGATAAGCTACAGACGCGGAGTAACAATGCCCCGCAATGCTCTATGATCCTATTAGACCAGGACCAACAGTTTAAAGTGGATTCCGAACCCCTGCAAACATCCACGTCACCGCCGGGACTCGAACCCGAAACCTGTGGTACCGAACGCCAGCCACTCTGTCATTCAGGCCCCGATGCAGTTAGGGAAAACGGCTCTATTTTATCATCACATGCTACGTGTGGCCTTTGTATTTTTGATTATGGATATCATTTGCATCTCAACATTATAGGCAACGTTTTTCTTTGTTTTTTTCTTAATAATGCAGCTGGAAAATGGACAGTGATCTTTTATGCCATAAAGACTGCACCGATGTTACTCACTTTGCACTACGCAGGGGGCGCGGGTAACTTGATGGTAAGCCACGGACGCGGAGTAACAATGCCCCCGCAGCGCTCTGCGATCCTATTAGGACCGGGACCTATGGCTTAAAGTGGCTTCCAAAACCACTCCAAACACCCATTGCAACGCCGGGATATGAACCCGATACCTGTAGTACCGAGCGCCAAAGCGCTAGCCACTTGGCCCCACATATAGGCAACGTCAATGCATTTTTCAGTGCTTAAGCCCCACCATCCAGCAATCATTGAATTCATCTTATTGTAAGTATAAAGTGATGCCAGTGCGAAATCAATCTCACGTGATGAGGCTTCTTCGGTTCAGCAGGAGAGGAGGAAGAGTTCATGTTCCACGCCTGAGCTGAGGCGGATCTCTGCTCGGGTTGACCAGGAGCTCCTTCTTCTTTCTGTTCCGAGTCGGTGAACCCCTTTTGGGTGCCCTCCCACCTCGACCGCCTCATCAACTGCCTCGATCGACTTTCATCTCACTGACGTTTTGGCGAATGAAGATGATTCACATTTATCATGCGCATCAAACGAAAGGCACACCGAAAGAAATAAAAAAAAGTGCTCTTCTGTCGTTCACTGGTGGCGCGCCTTCTTGGCAGAAGTGTCGCTTTAAATCATTCGCGTCCAAATGACTACCAGACAGTTCGATCGCATCTTCCAAAGACAGCGATGGCTGCAGCAAACCGAGCCAGTGCTGTTCAGGCCTATCTCGAATGAAAGTGAAAATAATTAATATGATTGATAAATAGATATATCCATCCATAGATATCCTATATAGATACTACTATATATCTATCCATTATGAATATTTTAATTATTTTCTCATTTTTTTTAAATCCACATTGTTGTAAACATTAGTGCCCCTTTTATTTAATTTCTAGTTATTGAGAACTATTGTCTGTTTTCTGAACTAGCATCTCAAATCATCTCTTATGATGATGTTTTAATCTTTAAAGATCGATATATCAATCCATTTTACATGTTAAATTTTTTAACCCTTTTTTTATAGTAAACTTTACATTCAATTAATTCAAAGTTTGAAATTTTTTTTTTTTAACAATTTTTGTTCTTCATTATTTTGAATGATTTTCCCCATTTTCCTGCATAGATTCCATCACATATCCTCATGTCATTTAATAAGCATGCATTCTACGAAAAGAATCGCTCCCAAAACTACTCAATAAACCCATTCCGTTATTTTGAATCCAATCAGTTTGTTAAAGATACATTTAACCTTTTTTCAAGATAAAAACTCTTGTAGGATAAGTTGTCACTACATGCTCGGGCCTATTACTTTTCAATTCCTTCTATTAGCTCACACTCTCCCTATATATATCTTGCTCACATTTTCAATCGTTCATAAAATACCTTTTATTCATCCATTCGAGTTCAAATACATTTTTTTTTGAACTTATAGGAATGAACGATTAATGGATGAACATTTGATGTTAATACAGTTGTTCAAATATTAATTCATTCATTAAATTAAATTAATTATTAATTTTAGTTTTTTTAGATTTAAGTTGCATGTATCTACCATAGATGGCAGGCAGATGTAAGAGTAAAATTTTTAAAAAGTTGGAATTGACTTAAAAAAAAAATGTTTGTATGTTACTTGTTTCTTTTTTCCCCCATCTAACGGGGAAAAAAATCTTCTGATATAAGCATGAACAAACTTTTTTTTTTTTTCTTTTTTTTTTTTTTTTTACCATTTTGTGGCATTTATTCCCCCTCCTTTTTATAAAGTGAATTTGTTGCAGAAGCTGTAATGGGGGGGTACACTTTCTCCGGGATAATTTACAGGGTGTGAGATATTAGTGTGCGCGGGCCTTTCAGAAAGTCGTTTGGCCCCCGCAATAAAGTTTGTGAACCATAGCAGACCGGGACCTATAGTTTAATGTGGATTTCGAACCACTACCAACATCCATGGCTCCGCCGGGACTCGAATCCGAAACCTGTGGTACCGAGCTCCAGAGGGTTAGCCACTCGGCCATCAGGTCTCTAAACATACACTGAAGTGACAAAAGTCATGGGATACCTCTTAATATCGTGTCGGTCCTCCTTTCGCCCGGCGAAGTGCAGCAACTCGACGTGGCATAGACTCAACAAGTCGTTGGAAGTCTTCTGCGGGAATATTGAACCATGCTGTCTCGATAAACGTCCATAATTGTGAAAGCGTTGATGGTGCAGGATTTTGGGCACGAACAGACCTCTCGATGATGTCCCATAAATGCTCGATGGGATTCATGTCGGGCGATCTAGGTGGCCAGATCATTCGTTGGAATTGTCCAGAATGTTCTTCAAACCAATCGCGAACAGTTGCGGCTCGGTGACATGGCGCATTGTCATCCATAAAAATCCCATCGTTGTTTGGGTACATGAAGTCCATGAATGGCTGCAAGTGATCTCCAAGTAGCTGAACATAAGCATTTCCAGTCAATGTTCGGTCCAGTCGCACCAGAGGACCAAACCATGCCATGAAAAAACAGCCCACACCATTACGGAGTCACCACCAGCTTGAACAGTGCCTTGCTGACAGTTTGGGTCCATGGCTTCGTGGGGTCTGCGCCACACTTGAACCCTACCATCAGCTCTTACCAACTCAAATCGTGACTCATCGGACCCGGTCACGGTTTTCCATTCATCTAGAGACCAACCGATATGCTCACGTGCCCACGAGAGTCGCTGCAAGCGATGTCGTTCTGTCAGTAAAGGCACTCGAGTCGGTCTTCTGCTGGAATAGCCCAAGAAAGCCAAATTTCTCCGCACAGCTCTAACAGACAAGTCCCTTGTACGTCCCACATTGATTTCTGCCGTTATTTGACGCAGTGTTGCTTGTCTGTTAGAATTTACGACTCTTTGCAGACGTCGCCGGTCTCGGTCGTTAAGTGTAGGCGGTCGACCACTGCGCTGTCCATGGTGGGATGTTATGCCTGAAATTTCGTACTCTCGGCACACTCTTGACACAGTGGATCTGGGAATGTTGAATTCCTAACGATTTCCGAAATGGCAAGACCCATGCGTCTAGCTCCAACTAACATTCCGCGTTCAAAGTCTGTTCATTCCCGTCGTGCGGTCATCATCATGTCAAAACCTCTTCACATGAATAACTTGAACAGAAATGAAAGCTCTGCGAAAGCACTGCGCATTTATACCTGTTCTACGCGATGCTACTGCCATCTGAAAATTTGCATATTGCTATCCCATGACTTTTGTCACTTCAGTGTATATATATATATATATATATTCACTTTATGTAATTGTAAATACTTTACTATTTTTAAATATTAATTTATGTTGCGTAAGAAATTTAAACTGGAAATTCCCAAATGCATGATTGTTGGATTCTAGAATTGTAAATCGAAGATGAGTTGAGACAACATCTATCGAATACAAAAATGCAGCTTTTGTTCCCAAGTTAAATTGTGTTTGAGAGTTGCCATTGAATGTTCTGGATTTCGTTATGTGTTTCCAGATCAAATCTTAGCATAGCTTTACTGTAGAACATAGAATATGTACATATGTAGAATATGTACATGTTGAACATAGAACATGTTGTTTACTGTAGAACATAGCTTTACATAGAATAGCTTTAATGTAGAGGAGTTTCTTTGAGCGGTTTTTAATGGACGCATACATCCTACGAAGCGAATCATTCCAAAACCACTCAAAAAACCCTATCAGTTATTTTGAATCCAATCAGTTTGTCAAAGACACATTTAACCTTTTTTCAAGATTTAAAAAAAAAAAAAAAAAAAAAAAAAAAAAAAAAAAAAAAACTCTTGTTGGTTTCGAATCTATTGCTTTTTTTTTTTTTTACATCTAATGGGAAAAAAAGTCTTCCGATATAAGCATGCACCAACTCTTTATTATTTTTCTTTTTCTTACCGTTTTGCGGCATTTATCTCCCCCCTTTTATTAAGTGAATTCGTTGCAGAAGCTTTAATGGGGGGTGGGAGAGGTACACTTTCTCCGGGATCATTTACTGGGCGAGATATGAGTGTGCGCGGGCTTTCAGAAAGTCGTTTGGCCCCCGCAATAAAGTTTTGTGGTGTTATCGCCTGCCACAATCGATTCGTCGGAGTCCCTCATAGCAACCTGCTGCGAAAGAGTGGATGAAATAAAACATCCATTCCACAGGGTGAAAATGAGTCTCGCTACACTGGAAATCTCTCCCTTTTTTTTTTCCTGTTACTGGCGGGAAAGAACTGAGCAAATGGCCTCCTCGAATATTTCAACTCAGTCATGGACATTTCATGATGGTAGTAATTGAATAATTTCAAAGACATTTTAACCGTTTTATAAAACAAAGAAATATTTCATTAATTTGCAAGACAATGCTTCGTCTTCAGCGACATTGTTTCCTGTCAGCTGTCGTATTGCATGGCAAGTTTTAAAATTCGAAATAACTATTAAAGTAGATCAGTCATTTTATAATAATTAAACGTAAAATGGCTTTATTTAAATTTCATTTTAATTGTAGTCGGGCCTGATGGCCGAATAACTAGCGCTCTGGTGCTCGGTACCAGAGGTTTCGGGTTCGAGTCCCGGCCGTGCAATGGATGTTTGCAGTGGTTAGGAATTCACTTTAAACCATAGGTTCCGGACTAATATAATCATAGAGCGTTGTGGGGGTAGTATTATTTTTCAAGCTACACGTGTCCCCTGTGTAGCACTCAATGAGTAACAGCCCTTGCTTATGGCATAAAGATTAACTGCCTGTGTATTGCTAGCTGTAATAGAAAAAAATTAATTTTTGTCACATCTTTCAAAACGAGCTATCTCATTTTCTTTTTTACCAAATGTAAACAAAAGTACTTTAAAAGCGTTATTCGACTTGTAAAAATTGAAGTCTTTTCGAGAAACGATGTCTGTGTGATACAAACCAGCGTTGTCCAAATTGTTTGGAATAACGTACGCCCTAGGACAACAGAAAAATTAACATTTGCACCTCGTGTCATATGATGCATTTTATTGGACAGAGAGTTTACTTAAATGGCGAAAACTGAAATGACTTTCTTGCCAACCCAAAAACATATATATATATATAAACCTGATAATTAATGGCAGATGTCTAGTGATGTGTCTTAAAAAGTCTAAAAAAAAAAAAAAATAGTTATTTCAACGTACACCCTGAGGAAAGGAATTCCCTTTCCCAAGAAAATGCAGAGAAGGCCCCCCGTGCGACAACGAACAGAATCGTTGGCAAGAGAGGAGCGATAACATTCCTTGGGTCCTCGCGAGGCCCCCACATTCTGCAGCGGTGACGAGTCCTCGACGTGTCTGCCACTGAGGGGTGCCCCGATAAAGATGCCCTCGCAGTTAACGGTACCGTTATCAGGGGAATCGTTGTTGGCAGTCCACACGCACGATGCCAGCCAGCTCTAATCAGGGGTGGCGCAGTCGATCCAAAAAAAAAAAAACTTTTATCTTCTGCCGGGAATTTCTTAAAACGATTCGTGACTCTTTACCCCAAAATTCCATGAACGACGATCTTTAAAAATGGACGAAAAAAAATGCAATGACTTTTATTGAATTTGTACAACTATAAGAACAGTTCTTGTATTTACCGAGTATTTATTTTAACAACTTTAAAGGTCTAGTAGTGCATTCGCGCAAAGTCATCCTTGTACACTGAGTTTGCTTACAAAATGTGTAACACACACACGCAAGCGCGCATTTGTAATATATATGTATATATATTGTTGTTGTTCTAATGCAGCTGGTAATACAGAGACAATTAATCTTTAATCCATAAGCAAGGGCTGCACCGCTGTGACTCACTTAGCACTAACAGGGAATATGTGTAGCTTGAAGATAGACTAAGGACGCGAGTCACCCTACCCCCACAACGCTCTACGATCCTATTAAACCTACGGCTTAAAAGGGATTCCGAACCCCTACAAACACCCATGGCACCGCCGGGACTCGAACCCGAAACCCGTGGTACCGAGCGCCAGAGAACTAACCACTCAACCATCAGGCCCCATATATCTATATATATATACGTATATAGAATAAATTCCCCTATAAGCCACCCTCTTGGCCTTCGTTATACAATTTCACCCAAGGGTTCACTTATTTTTGATTTGAAGTGTATTTGGGCATACATTTTATTTTATTTTTAGTTAAAGCCGCGGAAGCCTTTGTAATGAATCCTTGATCACACCATAATGCATCTGAATTTCGAGTTATAACGGCGGGAACTGAGCGGCGGATTCTAGACCCACTCCCCCTCAGGGGAGCATCTTCTTCAGATGTGTACGGGTGTCACGACTCCGTGGTGACCTAGTGATCTTTTCCTTCATTTATTTTTGTTGTGATCTTTCTTTTCTTTTTCTATTTTAGTCGAGACTACAGACCTTATATCGCATTTTTGCTTTATAAGTCTCTTGTGTTTTATATTGCTTTTTTTTTTTTTATCAATGATAAAAATATAGAACATTCTCCATTGTTTTGCTTTCGTCCCTTTTTTGATATTGATTTTTTGTAATCAAGATTTGCCTCACATTATATTGTATTTTTCGACTTTTAACCATTCCATTTTAACATCATTTTAAAAGCACTGTTGTTTGGCGCAGTATGGCCATATCTGGCTCTTGTGCCATAAAACCCCAGCCAACAATCTAGACCAGAAGTCGGCAACCTTTTGAGTCGGAAGAGTCAAAAATTGCAATTTACAAAATTTCAAAGTTTTTAAAGAGCCGCAAAATTTTTTCTTGACAACAATAAATAGTACTCGCATAAATAAAGTTTTTTGATAAAAAAAAAAAAAAATCTATTTATTCATAAGAAAATATCTATTTATTCATATATAAGTAGTGTTTTTCACAACAAATTAGATAATATATATATGGCGTTATTAGATAATTACTTATTATTTAAGTAAAAAATTAAAAACACTTAAGCATTTACTTACAACACTAACTTGTACTTTAATAACAAGCATTTGAGCAAACAAATTCAATGGGAGCGTTGGCTTTCCTTGGTTTTAGAAAGTTTGGATAAATTTGGCTCATAACTTGTTGTTTTAAGTTTCAACACGACTCTAAATTTTCATTTATTAGTTGGCTTCTTACTTTACTTTCAATTACATTCATGCAAAGAGAACGCTTGCTCGCACGAATATGTCGATCCGAAGATAGTCAGCACTCAAATGCCAACTTCTTCACCTCACTGTAGCAATCTAGAAGACTATTCCAAGCGTCGAATATGACTCAACTCGCGGCATTTCTTTCAAAGCTGTCCACTTTTGTTGCGTTACGTACATACATGTCTAAACGATTTTTAAATGTTTTTTTTTTTTTTTTTTTGATAAAATAAATAATATTTGCGTATGGAACTAAAGTGTCGCAGCTTCACATCCAAAGTGCCGCATGTGGCTCGCGAGCCACAGGTTGCCACCCCTGATCTAGCCCCTTCCCCTCCCCACTGAAATCTTTCCTCTATACGACGCTGTATTTAGATTTTCCAAATGGTTCACTATCGAAATTGATCTGAAAACGTAACATTCCAATCAGAAACGGCTGCCTAAACGAATCGATCTGGTTTCTGCAATAATTTCCCATCTAAGGTAAGTGCGTATGCCTTCATCTTAAAAAGGAAATCATAAACAAGTAAAAAATGAGCTTCGAAATTCTGCTGCCAGAACACACTGAACCCGCTTCCACCGAAACCAGTGAAATCGAGCGGTGGGCAGTCGAACGCCCTTGACTCACAGACGTCCGTGGGACGAGAATTTAAGGAGCGATAAAGCAGCCCACGACAGGGGGTGACTGATTTACAAGAATTTACATAGCGTCATTTAGATGAAGACGGAACAGGGTGACGTCACACACTGCGCGAAAGGAACCGTTTTCCAGCTAAACCGCTTTCACTGGTTTTCGAGAAATACCGAAAGTTCATTTTTGAACTCTCGAATCACCCCAAAAGGAGTGTTCAATCTTTAATGTAAAAATTAATAGTTCCGTGTAAAAGTGGTTTTATTCTCTTTGAGGAACCGATGTGAAGTCCACTCATATTTTTTATGGTACATCAGTGGTATATCAGTGTTCCGCTTATGTACAGGGTGTTTATAATTAAAGTCCCACTTTCAAAATGCTGTAAAAAAAAAAAAGAGCCACTCTTCACAATGAGTTCAAATTTGAACCGCAGATACTTGAAGAAAGTGGAAACGGTACAGGGTCAAAAAAAAAAAAAAAGTTGTAATAATAGATGGCGCTATAAGCGACCTAAAGAAAGTGAATTCGGATGCCAGTGATATTTTGAATCGAAATGACAACATATTTAGCATGTATTTCACATTAAACCAACTGTAGTGTTCAATGTGCTTCATTGTTTCTGTTTTTGTCAAATCATTCAACAGTTCAACAATTCAAATCATTCAACAATCATTCATCAATCAACAACAATCAAAAATGACTGTCAATCATTCAACAGTGTCAACATTGTGACACTGTGAGTGGAAAACCCGTCCACCATGCAAGGTCATCAAATTGGATGGGGAAAATTGGTGGAATTTTTTTTTTTGGATGCCATACCGTTTCCCCTATCTTCAAGTATCTTTATTCAAATTTGACTCATTGAACTCATTGTGACGAGTGTTTCATTTTTTACAGCATTTTGAAAGTGGGACTTTAATTATAATCACCCCGTATATAAGTCAACAATTATCCCTCTGGTCTCGCCACCGTAAGCGAAAATATAAAAAAAAAAAAGAAAAGAAAACAAGAATGTAAGTAAGGTAATAAGCTGCTGCAGACGCGAGGAAGAATTTAACCAACTCAGGGGTCGGTTGAACCGACTCTTTTAAAAAATTTAATTACAATTGGCGTTGGGGACTGTTTTTTACGAAAGAGCTGTAAGTCGTAAATATCACAAATGTAAATAACTGCAAATAAAAAAATTGTTCCTGTTTTATTTATATCCTTATCGCCGAGCGGCTAGCGCTCAGTGCCATGGATGTTTGTGGGGATTCGGAATCCACTTTAAGTCGTAGGTCCCGGTCTCATATGACCATAAAATATCCCAGACTTCTCTTACCCCGATAATTTCTAAACTATAATGGGGCAACTCAGCTCAAGAACAGTGATATGGTGTGGTGTAGTGGAAGTATACAAACCTTAGAGTGGATCATTTCGCATTTTGTGGAACCTACCGTCATCCTACATCCATACTTTTTTTTTGAATATTTCCAAATTGAGAGGCTTCTTGACTAGCGACTTTCTTGGAAGAAATTTCAAATGAGAATTTGAATTAAGGTCCTATATCAGATTACTTAAGTAGGATATCGTTTATGCCATTTGAACAGAACATGAAATATAAATACTTCGAATATAAAAATAGTTCTTAAGAATCCTTTTTTTTTTATGAACTAGTATTCTCCGCCACACTTGAAAATGATAGTTATCGGGAATTTTTCAAATGCGAATAAGAATAAAGGATCGTGTGTGGGACGACACATGGAAGAACGGAGATGATTCCGTTCCATTTCAAAAAGAACGGGGTTTCTTGGAAGCAGTTCGATGCACCTGCCACGCCCCAGCCCTTGCGCTCGGAGGGCGGCACCTCTGCACAAAAGAACTCTTCTCGGAAAGAAGGGAGGACTCTTTTCGGCTATCCGACATTTAAGAAGAAAAATGGTCGTTCGTTCAACTCTTTCTCTCTCTCTGTAGTTGTTCAGGTAGAATGACCCTCTCCTTGGCTATCAAGTTCAATGTTATGAGTCTTATACGAAGTCCAGTTTGATGAGTCCTATGTGACGTCCTTGGTTTCCTGTCCAATGTTATGAAGCTGTCCTTGGTTATCAGTCCTGTGTGACATCTTTGATTATCAGGACAATTTGATGAGTCCTATGTAACGCCATTGGTTATCACTCAATGTGATGAGTCTTATACGAAGTCCTTGTTCATCAGTCCAGTTTGATGAATCCTGTGTGATGTCCTTGTTTCCCAGTCCAATGTTATGAAGCCGCTCTTGGTTATCAGTCCTGTGTGACATCTTTGATTATCAGGTCAATTTGATGAGTCCCATGTAAAAAGCTCTTTGATTATCAATCAATGTGAGGAGTCCTATGGGACATTCTTGGTTATCATTTCCAATTTTATGAGTCCTTTGTGATGTCCTTCGTTATCAGTCGAGTATTCGTTATCAGTGACTTCCTTGGTTATCAATCAATGTTATAAGTCTTATATGAAGTCCTTGGTTGTAAGTTCAATGTTAAATTCTATGTGACGCCTTTAGTAATCAGTCCAATCTAAGGAGTCGTATGGCACATCCTTGGATATCACTCCAATGTTATGATTCTTATGTGACTTCTTTTAGTTATCAGTCCAATGTTATGAGTCTTATATGACGTCCTTGGTTGTAAGTTCAATGTTAAGTTCTATGTGATGCCGTTAGTTATCAGTCCAATGTGAGGAGTCCTATGGGACATCCCTGGTTATCAGTCCAATGTTATGAGTGCTTTTGAGGTGTCCTTGGTTATTAGTCCAGTATTATATGACGTCCTTTGTTTTAAGTCCAATGTTATGAATCCTACGCGACTTCTTGGCTAGCAATCCAATGTTATAAGTTCTAGTATGTAAATCCATTTAGAATTCTGGTTTGTTATTGAATTCCTGGTGATGAACATGTGCAGGAAAAGGAGAAAGTCAAGTACAGTACAACATCTGGAAATTTAATACCATAGGGCGTCTATGGAGAAGAAGGGCTTCACAAAAACGTAGGCTGCAACGTCCTTCCATTGGGCCAGAAGAGGTTGCTGATACTCGGACGGACAAGTGATGTCACACTGTGCATTTACTACCTTCTTTCCCTTAGTGCCTACTGGGTAATGTTAAAGCTGCGTCATGAATGATATTGACAAAAAGATGACTGAGCAACAACAACATAGTTTTAAAAAAGAATCTTTCTCTAAAATACCTTTTTAAAGCACGCATTATGGTAACGAAATTGGCTAATTTATTGACATGTACTTTTAAAATGCAACTTCCCTCCCTAAGACACCTAGAAGTTGTTCAAGCAATTGAATCTATCGTGCATTTTTTGCTCGTATAACTAACTTTATTGTTAACGCCCATTTGAAACTGAACTGCATCTTCCTTTTGTGGAAACTCATGTTTATTGTCTAAAATAAGTAGCTTCACCCTATCTTCTATAGTAATACCAAATTTGCACTCAGCCAAACCTTTAATTTTGCTATCATTAGATACTGTGGGCTCATTTTCTAAATAGGGCTCTTGATAAGAATTAGAAGTTCTTAAATGTTTGATAACAACACTATTCAAGACTGCAGGTTGAACATCTTTTCTAGGTAACATTCCAACATGCGTAGAATACTCTTTGTCGTCTTTTTTTGACACAATTCTCTTACATATATAAATGTTTTCAGTTTCATCTAGTTTATACGAAGAAATAGGGTCTGTGGGTTTATTTTTTACAAGTGTGTCGCTAGGATCACTCAGTATAACTTCCAGTTTAATTTGAATGACTGCTTTAAACATGTCTTTATTTCGCAATTACAAAATTCCACATTATTATTCACGAAATTCATTGAAGTCTAACCTAAAATATCTGCTCCTATAACTGCCTGAAACTATAACACTACGCGTCATGTCAATGTGAAAGTATTTCCATCTATAATAAATTCTTGCGGTACAGAACCCTTAGTGGAAATTCATGAATTTCTGATTCCTTCCAAAACTACTCCTTTATTAGAAACATTCGGCATCTCAATACACAAATTTTCATGTAATAGACTTACGGAACTACCTGTTTTGACAACTACAACTATTCTGGCGACAGTTCTATTATTTAACTTAATCTCTTTTTGTTATGTATCTTTCTGTAAACTTTGTAGAATGGATTTGAACAGCATTAATATTTGGCGTTTGCTGATTTTCATTAAGCGTATAATAGCTGATAATCGAAGCGTGAATAGCATTAAGCGCCATAATTGTCGCTTTTACGAATAGCCTTCTTGTAATCGATAATTCTGAAATCGGGATTTGTAGTTATTGCTAATTCTTGACACAGTTTGTTTAAATCTCCCTTTAGACCTTTGGCTATATGAAACGTTTTAAATTTCCCTAACACTTATATTTCCAAAGCAAACAATAAAAATAAATAAACTTCACCCTCAATTTCATTCACAACTTAAAGCAAATAATAATCAACGAAAAAAATTAATAACCATCCAAATATAGAACAACCATTTACAATATTTCAATTAGCAAAAAGGATCTATAGCACACACAAATAGTTAATCAATAAGTAGTTAAGTAATTTTTTGAAAGAAATTATTATTAATTTATTTAAATAATTATTTAAATATAATTTTTTTAAAGAAATTATTAATTTCATCAAAGAGATTTTTTTTTTTTATGTATCTAAAGAAAGTACTAATTGATACATAAAAAAAATTTTCTTTCCTATTCCAAAATAAGACAGAATAAAAATAACAAGATTGTATAACTTATTCTAATATTTTACTGGTTAATATTCATTTCTCAAAGAAAACGACTGAAGATACTTGAAGAAGTGGGAAATGGTACGGCATCAAAAAAAAAAAAAAGTTCCAAAGTGTGTTAATGGTGAATTTGGCTGCCAATGATATTTTGAAAGAGAATCGCAAAGTATTTGGCCTGAGTTGCACATTAAACCAACTGTAGTGTTCAATTCAAATTTTAACTCATTGTGACGAGTGTTTCTTTTTTTTTTAATGCATTTTGAAAGTGGGACTTTAATTATAATCACCCTGCATATTTATTTTTCGCTTTCGAAGAATGTGGGGTTAGAACAAAAATGCATATTTTAACTCACCAAAAAAATTTTCTGCGAGTTTGTTTCAAGTAATTTTTGAATGATCCAAAAATTATGTGTTGTAGAATATTCACTTACACATTCACATTTTCTATTTATTTATTATTTTATTTATTTTTCCGTTTTAAATTGCAAATGTGCAGCTTTTTAACTGTCAATTTGAAGTATACTCAATCAATCGTTTATCATGTTGAAAGAATTTTTGCTTTTCGAACAATGCCAATTTCGATAAAAAAATTCCAACATTTGCCCATCGACGAAAAGCATCTCTAATTCTATTTTCGTGTTATTTTCCGTTTTTTAAAGTCCTTTATTCTTTAAAAAATCCTTTTCTTACATTTTCAATCACAAAATTTTGCTAAATTTTTCCTATTTTTTCCATAAATCTTGCCGTTATTATAAATTTTTCTTTTCGAAACGTCTAAATCCGTGCTCTTAATGAAGCGTAGCCAGCAGATTATTTCAACTCAGGAATTAATTGCGTTCCTTTTTTTTGAAAACTAGACATTTTGGTGGAACTATTAATTACTTTTCGAATGAAAACAGTTTCGAAAAAGATTCTAATTTTAATTTATCAACAAAAAAAAAAAAATCTCGAGGTCGTTTTAAAAATTTATTTTTCGTGTTATTTTCTAAACTGAAAAAATCCATTCACACTCTTGTTTATTTCACAGTTATTTTCGTCTCAAAATGGTATTACACAACCTTGTACGCTTTCTTATAGATTACGAAATTGTATCGATTTATTTACATACATTTTATGGCCATTTTACGATTGTATGGATGTTATACCTATTTATATTCCATTTATTTAATATTAGCAAAGATTCTTTTTTAAAAATTTCTTTTAGTGCACTTTTACTTTCATTTATAAAGTTTATACCAGAATATATATATTTACATACATATTTTGTTCTAATGCAGCTGGCAAACACTTAGACAGTTGTCTTGGAGGCTTTAAGGCAAGCGCCGCACCAACGTGACTCACTTAGCACTACCCAGGAAGTGCGTGTAGCTTGAGGATAAGCTACGGACGCGGAGTAACAATATCTCCGCAGCGCTCATCAAACCTGTTAGACCAGGACCTACGGTCTAAAGTGGATTCGAACCACTACAAAACATCCATGGCACCACCGGGACTCAAACTCGAAACTTGGGGTACCGAGCGCTAGCCACTCGGCCATTCAGGCCCATACCAGATTATAAAATTTCGAATAGAAAATGTTGAGTAAATTCTAGAATAATCTGTATAATTTATGAAAAATGTAATGGTTCAACATATCGTGTTGGTTTATGAAACAAAAATGTGGGGAAAAGAAAAAAATTTTTTTCACGTACAGCAGTTATTTTCGTGTTTTATTTGTGCATAGAATGAGTAAATCCCAAATGAAACCTGGCAAGATTACGTTAATGGGTATGGATGTTTGTGGTATGGACGTTTATGAGTATCGACATTTATGGGTATGGATGATTATGTTTATGGACGTTTCTGAGTACAGTGTTTATGGAGGACGTTTATGGGTATTGACATTTTTAGGAACACATTTATGAACAGGGTCGTTTATCGTTATAGACTTTAATGGACATAGACGTTTATTGGAGGACGTTTACGGGTATGGAAGTTTATAGGACGGCGTTTATGAGTATCGACATTTATGAATAATGATGTTTATGGTTATGGACTTTTTTGAATGCAGTGTTTATGGAGGACGTTTATGGGTATGAACATTGTTAGGAACACATTTATGAACAGGTTCGTTTATCGTTATAGACGTTAATAGACATGGACGTTTATGAGAATGGACGTTTATGGACATGGAAGTATATAGGAGAATGTTCAATGGTATAAAGGTTATTGTTGGGAGGGCGTATATGGGTATATGTATGTCTATATGAGGACATTTATGTTCATGTACATTAATGACTATGGACGTTTATGAACATCAGCGGGTATGGGTATGAACATTTATAGGTATACGTTATGGATGTTGTGGACTTTATGAGGATGGGTATTTATGGGAGAATTAGACATTTTCTATTTTGAAATATGAATAATACTCTTAAAAACTCCACTTTTGTATACTCCCCACGACAGATAAAGGGAATAATTAGAACTAGTAAGAATTAAGTTAGTAAAACAGATTAGGGTTAGCTATCTCGAATTTGCGTGCTGTATTGCAGAACAAGTATTCTGAAGATAGTGTCTCGCTGATTGTGTAAAAAAAAAAGAGGAACATCAATTTTAAAGACGAGATGAATGAATCGATTACTTGTTAGGGATAGACGCGGTGGAAAGCAATTTTAAAAAGAAAAATGTTTAACAGTTACTGTGACATTCTTTAAGTTTAATTTTTTGATATTAAGTAGTTTAAGATTTCAAATATTAAGAAATGAAATGATTTTTTTTTTTTTTTTTTTTTGTATTTGCAAATGTGTGCAATTGAAATCCCTCCTAAATGATATTTCCTTCCCTATGGCGCTGCTCTGAATCCGACCGACTTGGCAATTTGCCAATTTTCCACACAATTGGTTACCGAATCGTAAAAAAAAAAAAATTTTTTTTTTTTTTTTTTTTTTAAGGTAACTTAAAAGCTATAAATTTGTATGTACTTAAAATATACGCAAAGCATCTGTTTGTGAAAAAATATTACTTTCAAACGAAAAAAAAAAAATTAGCAAATAAAATTTTTTCAAAATGTTTGAGTCTTGACTATTTTTTCAAATTTTATCATTTTAAATTAAATTTTGCTTCTGTCAACTTTGCACATGACATTTGATAAACTTGATTTTTTTTAAATGTTTCCCTATATTATACCATGAAAATAAATAAATAAATAAAAAAGCCAAGGTTAAAAGTGGTTTCGTGAATTTCCTACTCCTTTGAAAAATTCTTTCTTTATCTGAATCTTAACACTGTGCACAAACATAGTGTAAGAAATAGCCATAGAAAAATAATAATTAAATAATATAAATAAATAAAATAACTAAGATAATCATATGAAGGCGTTTAACTTGAAAAATGAGCTAAAAAAGCAAATAAAATTTTAACTGATCATGAAATAAATGACAAGAGATTTCAATTTATCGTTTTGTATGCCGTATTTGATTATCTGAAGTAAAAAAAAAAAAAAAAAAATCAATAAAAACTATCTCAAGGTACTTTTTTTTTTAACAAGGTTTCTTTTCAAGGTACTATGAGCACTTCATTTTTAAAAGTGCATTCCTGCATCCTTACATTTCCCTCCCCTCCCCCGCTCCCCACGCACACACCAAACAAAAAAAAGAATTCCTCGTGGTCCATTGTTGGCTTTTTCTCTTTCCCAACCCCAAATGCTCCTCGTATTTAGAGCGGTGAGAACTCAAAAGGGACTTCCCTGGTGTGCCCTCACCTTTTCAATGGAATTCCCTTTCTCGGAATTTCTTCCCCACCTGCAAACTATTCGTACTGGTGGTCGTACTAGCTAAGGAGCCGTGGGGGCAATCCAGGAGTCGGCTTAAATAATTTTCTATGCTTCCAAGATTCTGAGAGTTACTACTGTGCCCAAAACGTAAAACCAATTATTTTTTTCCAAAAACTCTTTATTTATTCTTCCAAATGTATTCCATCTCCTTCAAAGTAATCCCCTCGGACACAATGCACTCCTCCAATCCTCAGTGCATGCTTAAAAGTCATTGGCAGGGGATGACCTTCAAAGCGAGCGGCGATTCACTTTGAATCTCTTCATCCGACTCAAAAATGGTGTACCCCTGAGTGGTCTTTTGAGCTTAGGTCTTTTGAGTGGTCTTTTCATTCCACAATAGCCTGAATACGGCTTTTGTGGAACGATACAGGTTTCATACTTGGCGAAACCGTCACGAAGAATCAATGCAGTGTGAGTTGGCGCATTCCGTATTTTTGGTATCAATCGAGACCCAAAATGCAATTGACCGATCCAACATCAGCAGCAAGGTCTCTAATTCTAATTCGAAGGTTTGCAAGCACCCAATCTTTAATTTTTTGGACGTGAGCTTCGTCGATTGAGCTCAGTGGTCGACCTGAGGGCTCTTCGTCTTCAACGCGTTCTCTGCCTTCTTTGAACTGCTTATACCACTTATAAACATTTCTTTCCGATATAGGAATGCTCACCGAATGCCTTCTGCAACATTCTATACGTTTCCGCAAACAAAACTGAATGCCAGTTCTTTGCTCAATGAATTCAGACATTTCAAAATTGCCGGAATCCGTTTTCGCGTCTCAAAAGCCAAGCGTCACCAAACACTCATGAATATTTTGAAGTCAAATTTCCCACAGATGTTCAAGAGACAGTGGCAGCAACGTAAGAAAGAAAAAAAAATTGAAATTCCATAAGCCCGAAAATTTTAAATTGAAAATTGGTTTTACTTTTAGACACAGTAGTACATAAAAATATAAATACTTAGGAGGCTCTTCACATCCTTCCATCACACAACCAGCAGCGAAGACAGCGACTGCCTTGGCAGCAAACCGAGTCAGTGTTTTTCTCATAAACTAACTATTTAGCAGTGATGCCTTGAGATACGAGTGCTCCAATCGAGGGATTTTTTCAATTCCTACTATTAGTTTACACTCTCCCTATATATATCTTGTTCAAATTTTCAATCGTTCAAGAAATACTTTTGTTTTTATCCACTCGAGTTCAAAAATATTTTTTTTTAACTTGTAGTGGATGACAATATAGTTTTTTTTCGAATACTAATTAATTCATTCAATTTGATTCATTCATTTTAGTTTTAAGTTGAATGTATCTGCCAATAGATGGCGCCAGATGCAAGAGGAAAATTTCAATTTGAAAAGTAGGAATTGACTCTGTTCAGATCTTCGAGTCTTGCGAAAACTTTTGCCCCGAATATATCCTGAACCTGATTCGGCGCCGTGAAAAGAATGATTAGGAACCGTTCTGTCGAATTTTACACCTATTCAAAGAGTTTTGTGCTTTAAAATCTTTTACTTCTCTTAAGATATTCTTTCATACATTACCTATTCATTGGGTAGTGTTATTTTTACAGGATGTGTTTTTTATAAGCAAATTTAAAAGTTTTGTTTTTTTTTTTTCCTTCTAATGCAGCTGGCAAATAGACCGTGATTTTTTATACCATAAGGGCTGCACCGACGTTACTTACTTTGCACTACCCAGGGAGCGCGTGTTACTTGAAGATAAGCCACGGAAGCGGAGTAACAATGCCCCCGCAACACTCTACGGTCTTATTACACCGGGACCTACGTCTTAAAGTGGATTCCGAACCACTACAAACACCATGGGCAACGCCGGGATTTGAACCCGATACCTGTGATACCGAACGCCAGAGCGCTAGCTACTCGACCATCGGGCCCTACAAATTTAAAGTACAAGGATGATTTTAAAGGGAGGGCCGTTAGAGCACCTATAAATACTTTGTTATGCAAAAATACTGTGTTATCGGTATAAGAATATCTACTCAAGAGGCAGGAGTCGGGAATACTACTGTGTCCAAAAAGTAAAACCAATTTTCAATTTAAAAATCCAGGGCTTATGCAATTTCAATTTTTCTTTTTCTTTATTAGGTTGCTGGCACTGTCCTTCACATCTGTGTGAAATTTCACGTCAAAATATTCATTAGTGTTTGAGTTACGCTTGGTTTTTCGAGACGCTAAAATTGATTCCGGCGATTTTTGAAATGTCTGAATTCATTGAGCAAAGAACTTGCATTCAATTGTGTTTGCGGAAACGTATAGAATGTACCAGGAGGCATTCGGGGAGCATTCCTATAACGGAAAGACATGTTTACAAGTGGTATAAACAGTTTAAAGAAGGCAGAGAACGCGTTGAAGACGAAGAGCCCTCTGGTCGAACCTCCACCTCAACCGTCGAAGCTCACGTTCAATAAATTAAAAATTTAGTGCTTGCAAACCGTCGATTTACAATTAGAGACCTTGCTGATGATTTAGAATTTCAAAATTCCCTTTTAAAAGATGTTTTGGGCATCAAACGCGTCAAATCTCAATTGATACCGCAAAAACTGAATGCGCCAGCACACACTGCATTGACTGTTCGTGACTTTTTCGCCAAAATGAAACCCATATCGTTCCACAATCACCGTATTCACCTGATTTAGCATCGTGCTACTTTTTCCTTCAACTACTTTTTTCTCCTTAAACAAAATATTCATTAGTGTTTAAGTTACGCTTGGCTTTGTGAGACGATAAAATGGATATATAGCGGCCATCAGACCCCTGTATTCGCCTAACTGTATATATACAGTTGGGCGAATACAATGTGTTTGAAATCCTCCCGTGCATAAATGTGTGATGGCCCATGTTTAGAAGAGATGTGTATATTATACATAGAGGTCGAGGATCCATAATCCCACAGTTAGGGCATGATTTGATAGATCACCACTTGCAAGAATTATTTTGAAATACTTTCTTCCCCTTCGCCGAGGACTGAAGGAGAAGGAGAGAGCGCTTGACCTTGAGGCGAGAGAAGCGCTTCTCCTCGCATTCCTGAGCGCGGTCATTCCGCTCTCACATTCGTCGGAGGTGCTTGACTTCTTGACCGACTTGTCGGGGGTGGATCCCGTCCGGCTCGAAGGATGCTTCAACAAAATCTTGCGCATTTTTAATTTGGAACATCGATACCTTTGATCAGGAGTTGCCCCCCATTCATGTTTTTTTTTGTTGTTGATGTTGTTTTTACTGTTATGTGGCTAGAATAAAGTAAAAAAAGATACTTAGGCAGATCCTCTTGGGAAAATAGTGGTAGTACGTAGTAAAAGAAATGACAGTTTCTTGAAATGATGTTTTGAAATCCTACAGTCTGACATCTATTTATTCACAAAGATGCTCTATTTGTAGTACTACTAAGCAAAAAGTAAGACCCATTTTCAATTTAAATTTCCGGGGCTTATGGTGTTTCAATCTATCTCAATTTTAGCGTGTCACAAAACCAGGCGCAACAGGCGTGAGTATTTTGGCATATATTTCACACAGATGTCAAGGACAGTGCCAACAACCTAAAAAAAAAAAAAAAATGAAATTTCACAAGCCCCGGGAATTTTTAAATTGAAAATGGGTCTTACATTTTGTACACAGTAGCACATTGGTTCTTCCCTTTGTTCTTGACAACAGGAGAGCTTCTATAACCTCTTCCTTCATTGTTTACATCCAAGATACCTTTCTACAAGCGTCAGTGTTGAGGAAAGCTTCTCAAGGTTTGTTGGTAAAGCTGTCTCTGCTACTGGTTGAAGGAAGTAATTTAAATCTACATTTGATGACAACTCTCTCAAAAACTGCTCGACTCCCGACTTCGAATCTTCATGTGACACTAAGGCTAAAACATTTTGTAACATTGGAAAGATTTGTCTTCTGAAGGTGCTCAAAACCATAGAATGGTATGATGTTTTGTGTGTGTAGTAAATGTTGTTTTGTGTGTGATATCGAAAATCTTAAATGCTCATGAATAATTCATTAAACGTTACTTCACGTGAATGGTTCACACCTGTTCATTCATCTTGGATAAACATATCGCAATACTGGATCTGTGGCGTTGGTTATTTTGACAGATTCTTAAGAACCAACGAACGTTTGTATTATGTAGTAAAAGAAATGAAAATTTCAGTTTGAGGTGTTAAACACCTGTAGTCTGTTGGAGTCCAGATTTATCATTTATTATAAACACAATTTTTGGGGCGCAATTCATGTTCTATAAACATTTGTAAAGGACAGCCAAAAACAGCTTAAAATGTTTTGTTGATAGCATTAAATAATATTTTTACTGTTTGCATTGCTGTTTTTGAAGAAAAAAAAAGTTATGCATTTTCAAGTGTCTTCTACAGAAGGACTTGATTAGTTCATTTAATGCTAGTTTTGAGCAATAATTAACAGCGTTATTTGCTGAAAATAGAATGTGGGTTAAAAAATACATGGGTCCCAAATGATAATTTTTCTTACAATGTATATTATAACTGTGGACTTATTAATAATAAGGAATGTGTTTTTGATAGTCTCCTTAACATTACATTAAGACTTTTATTAACGCGATGATCAAAGATAGGGAAGGAGGTCCCTATCTTCGGGATCAGAATTGAAGATTTTTGAAGGAGTCTATTTAAAAATCGACTCTCTTATAAAAATATTTTTAATTTTTCTCAAATTCTGAGAATTAATGTTTAGATGGCAGTTCAGTCGTAATCCACTAGCAACGACAGTTTTACCAGCAAACCAGATTTTTGTCAGCGACAAAAGGCGAGGTTAGTTGTTTTGAATTTGGCGAATGTTGTTTTGGATCCACGATGAAAGTTAAACCATAAACATATTTTACTAAGTTATTGCATTCTATTTCATGCAAGTACTTTATTGTTGAAAAATTTGCTTCTAATAACGATGACTTATTGAAATCCTCAAAAGGCACACATTGACAAACTTTTTTTTTTTTTTTTTAAAAATATATATATATATATATATATACTAGTGTGCCCAAAAAGTAAGTCCAATTATTTTTTTTTCCAAAACTCTATTCATTCTTCCAAATTTATTTCGTCGCCTTCAAAGTAATCCTCTCCGGACACAATGCACTTATGCCAACTTTTTTTCCAATCCCCAATGCATGCTAAGAAGTCTTGGGTATGGCCTTCAAAGGGACACGCGGATGACCTTCAAAGGACAGGGATGACCTTCAAAGAGCGAGAAGATTCACGTTGAATCTCTTCAATCGACTCAAAACGGTGTCCCACTCGGCGAAAAGGATCTCTGACGGGATTCTCTTTTCTTTTTTTCTGCCCCACTATCTTTCTTCTAAAGGAAGGCATTTTTTTTTTTTTTTTTGACTCGAATCTCCTTGGCATGCTCGAAATTGTCACTTAAGTTTTTTTTGCACCGGACGATATGCTACTGTGCACAAAAAGTAGGACCAATATTTATTTCTTCAAAAACTCTTCATTTATTCTTTCAAATTTATTTCATCGCCTTCAGAGTAACCCCCTCCTGACACAGTGCACTTATGCCAACTTTTTCCAATCTCCAATGCATGCTAAAAAGTCATCGGCCGGGATGGCCTTCATAGCGCGCGGCGATTCACGTTGAATCTCTTCAATCGACCCAAAACGGTGTCCCCAGAGTGCTCTTTTGAGCTTAGGGAATAGCCAGAAGTCACACGGTGTGAATACGGTGGTTGTAGAACGATATGGATTTCATTTTTGGCGAAAAATCATGAAGAATCAATCCAGTGTGAGCTGGAGCAGTCAGTGTTTTCGGTATCTATTGAGGCCTAAAATGGAATGGACCGATCCTTTTGAAATTCCAACATCATCAGCAAAGTCTCTAATTGTAAATAGACTGTTTGCAAGCACCCAATCTTTAATTTTTTTGGAAATGAGCTTCGTCGGTTGAGGTTGAGTTGTCGACCAGAGGTCTCTTCGTCTTCAACGCGTTCTCTGCCTTCTTTGAACTGTTTTTACCACTTGTAAACATTTCTTTCCAATATAGGAATGCTCACCGAATGCCTTCTGCAACATTCTATACGTTTCCGCAAACAAAAATGAATGCAAGTTCTTTGAATAATTAATTCAGACGTTTCAAAAATCGCCGGAATCCGTTTTAGCGTCTCATAAAGCCAATCGTCACTCAAACACTAATAAATATTTTGAGGACAGTGGCTAAAAAAAAAAAAAAAAATGAATTCCATAAGGACCGGAATTTTAAATTGAAAATTTGTCTTACTTTTGGACACAGTAGTATATATTAATCTAGTGCTTTCGCATGCATTGAATTTTTTACAACAACAAAAATAAGAGGACAACAGGAATGCTCATAAACAAATTCATCAAAGAAGAAAAAAATAGCATATCGTTTTGCTTTTAATAGAATTATTGTCACTAACTGCACCCAATACTTTTAATCCAATGTCATGGAGACTAGTCAGAATTCTTTTTGGGATACCGTGCAATTCTTCTCCAATAACTTTTTAACTATCATCACATGAACTACTTCTTTAAAAGGAATCGCTGAATCCTATATATGTGGTTTGGTTTGTCGCTCTGCGATCATCTTGTGCACACTTTGGGCTCATTAGACATGGACCTACAGCTTAACGCGGATTCCGAACCACTCACAAGCAACCATGCCACCGCCAGGATTGGAGCCTGAATCCTGTGGTATCAAAGGCGAAAGCACTAGCCAATTGGCCATCAGGCCGCCCTAAATGTGTAGACTGAAGAATTGAGACGCATCCATCAAGATGCCATTCTTGAAAGCAGCCCCCTTTAAAATCTAAATAAGATTTCATGTGAACTTCATCCATTATTAAAAAATTTTTTTTAACTTCAGGGGACTTTAGAAAATTCATTTCATTTCTATGAATCCTAAAAATTTTTAGGAAACTATTTTAATTTGGGGAATTAGTATTTGAGGATGAGAAGTCGTTTCCTAAGGTCAAGGATGAAGAACCCTGAATGACGTAAAATGTTACAAGCATGAGGAGATATAGAATTTAAAATAGAACAAAATGTAAGAATTTCAGGGGAATACTTCAATCTAAATTTATTGCATGAAATCAATTTCATTTGATCAAATAAAAATTTAACAACTATTTATGTGAATTATTTAAATTACTTTATTTTTGTAGTAAATTATTGAATCAAAAGCATTTGAAAAATTTCGTCATTTTTATATTAATAACAATAAAGAGTTTTTGCATAACGTTTTTTTATCGTCCGATATTTTCCTTCCTAGTGCGCATGCTCATAGGAAGCATTGTACTATTGCTCATGCATATCTGCACTACTGAGCTGTTCCTATCAGCATGCGCGCTAGGAAGAAAAAAATATCGGACGATAAAAAACGTTGTGCAAAAACTCTCTATTATCATCCACTGATCGTTCAGGAATATGGCGAGCGAAATAAAAACCTGACTCATCTTTATTGATAATACCTTCATGCTTGGAATATTTGGCGATTTTAAATAGTTTGTCAGTTTAGGGAAATTAGAAAAATTGTTACTTTTTATCTTATTCTTTTTCTCCATGAAATGCTTTTTTGTATTTTTTTTTCCAGTTTCTCTTGGCGGCTCACATGATACTTTTTGTGGATGTTTTCTGTCGTTACAACGGCAAACGGAAACTGCACATACTTAAAAACTAATCATATTACTTGTGGTCGCAGACAAAAGTTCAAAACGAATCGTAGGGCAGCAAAAATGAATGCATGCTCACTAGATCAAGAATGATGGCGAGGGCAATCACAGTGATAACTAAAACAGCGAAGGGCGAATGAATCTAGAGGGAAGGGTGTTATCGTAATTGGGGAAGTTTTGAAATTAGAAATGTAATCAAGATTGCTAAAGAAATGGATGGAAAACATCTTGACACTGGGGAGGTTTAGGAATAACGGAATCATCGTGAATTTCTAATACTTTCTATTAATTTTAGACATAAAGGGACGCATGTGGTCAGGGCCGGATGTAGATGAAAAGAGGCTATTCCACTTGTGAGGCCCTTTCACCTCCCATTTTCAAGTTTGTAAATTACATGAGAGATAATGAAATACATCATTACTGTGATAGATATCAATATGTTAAATGAAACATGTTGTGATGGGTACTCATCTTTATAAAAAAATGTGGCACGGTTAATAAATAAAAAAAAAAAAGGCGAGAACACTTATTTGGACAATTATTCACAGCCCCCTATAGAGTACTTGTAAAAATGACTCATCAAACGTAACACAGAACATTTACGAAGAAACAAAATTCAAATAATAAAAAATATTTGCCCACGAAAATAAAATAGGCAATAAACATTATCAAATTTTCCATCAAAATCAATTAAATATATTCACTACATTGAAGATTAACGAAAGTATACAAACGAAGTATATACAAATGAACAGATCCAATGAGGCGAACGCGTTGATCTTAACCAATACATTTTTATGTTTGTTTATGAGTCATAGGTGTAGAATTAAATTAAATATATTCACTACATTGAAGATGAAAGCAAATTCAATTCAGATAAATTTATTTCTCCTCATTTTCGATTCAGTGTTTTTAGAATAGTGCCATTCTAATTTTGCTAACCATTTGAATGCAGGGCCCCTAACCATTTTCTTGAGGTCCTAGGCTGAAGCCTAGTTAGCATGTAGGAAAATCCGGCAATGACCATGATAAATTTGGAATGACGACAACGGAAATTATAATATTTAAAGCAACTGAGGACGAATAGAATGTAAAGGGAAAGCTGTTATCTTAATTGGGGGAGTTTTGATTTTCGAAATTAGAAATATTGTCACGATTGTTAAAGAAAATGAATGTACATTTAAAGAATAAACATCTTGACACTTTGGAGGTTTAGGAATAACGGAATCATGGTGATTTTCTAATACTTTCTATTAATTTTAGGCATAAAGGGACGCATGTGGGCCTTGCGGTTTATTTTTAACAGAGGAGGAAGAATCATGTTAAATAGGAGGATATGAAGTGCGAATGCAAGTTTCTTCTTCATGCGATGAACAGGAAGTCTTATCTTTATGACGAATGCCGCCCACTGTTCGTTGGAAAGGGACTGCAGCTCAGCCGCTTAGCTTTTCAGACACGTTGCATAAGCGAACGTTGAATCAGATCAACAAGTGCCGCCCAAAGGGCCACTGTCGAGTCTCGTGCCCACGGATGAGTCACCCGGCAAGGACGTCCTCGGCCCACGCCTCCACTGTCAACGCCCCGCTCCCATTTCTCACTTCTCGCCTCCTTCTCGTTTCTTCAATAGAACCGAACTGTGAAATCATACTTGGATTCTAAAATGCTCGGGGTGTTCGTTCAAAATTGGGATGAGCTTAATGGAATGTCGCGTTTCTATCAATGCCATCTGTTGGAAAGGTCACTTGCGATGATGAAAGTTCTCTGTCCTATGACTTCGAAGGCGTCGGCACAGCAAACGGCCCGTGGAAACTCTACCAAATGTGTCTTGTTTTAATAAAATCTTTTTCATAGTGGCCTGATGGCCAATTGGTTAGTGCTCTGAGAGATGGCATGGATGTTTGTAAGTGGTTCGGAATCCACTTTAAACTGTAGGTCACCGTCTGTTTAGCCCTCACGTGCACAAGATGACCGTAGAGCGACAAACCAAACCACATCATCCACAAACTCGAGCAAGTCTCCACAAAATGTTTTTTCAGTTATGTCAACAATTGCTCTATCAGACAAAAAAAAAGAAAGTCTGTTCACTGTTCTCTGTCCTTTTTTTTTTTTTCTATTTTTTTTAAATTCTTGCTGTATCTCATAAGGTCCCTTCCATAACATTTGCGCAGTACTCTATGAACTTGAGTAGCCTGATGGTCTATTGGCTTTGCTAGCGGTCTGGCCTTTGGTATCACAGGCTTCAGCTTCGAATCCCTGAGATTGGCATGGATGTCTGTGAGTGATTCGGAATCCACGTTAAACTGTAGGTCCCGATCTGTTTAGCCGTCATGTGCACAAGATGACTGTAGAGCGATAAACCAAACCAAACTATGAAATTGAGTCCCCGTGCTTCTCGCGCTGGCTTCCAACCATAGCACCTCTATCGAAGGGCCACTGTGGATGTTCGAAGTGGTCGTAAAGAACATTATGCTCAACTAATCTTTCTGAATTCGAGAAGATAATGGTAGACGATAATCTTCTCAAATTCATAGGCCAGCCTTCAGGAAGTGATGACCAGGAGCTAAATGTATACATAATGAAGAAATTTCTTTCTGCAAATTTCAGGAGCATTTAAGGATCATCATTACGGCTCCCACCGTTCAGCATAACCCTTTCATCACTATGTTTTTATTTTCAATAGTTTTTATGGCATCGACAACTGATCCCTCCCCTAATGTACCGAATTTAAACTAAAATTTTTAAATATTTTTAATTTGTATTTTACTTTTATATATTTTTAATATCTTATTTTTTTTTTTTTTTTTTTTTTTTTTTTTTAGTACCATATATTTAATTTTAGAAACATCATCTTGTAATTCCTTATTTACTAACCTAAGGTAGCCAACTCTAATTGTAATTATACATATGAATTAAGATGAGGAGGTTAAGGAATCTATCCCCATCGGTACTCCGTACTCGGTACGCCAGTTGCTGGGAGCATTTAATATCTTCAGAATATTTTTCTTTGATGGCCAGATAGAACAACTATTCATTCCATAGATGATTATATAAATTTGTAGGGGTTCGGAGTTCCACATTAAACGGTAGGTCTCGATCTAACAGGATCTTAGAGCGTTGCGGGAGCATTGTTACTCCGCATCCGTAGCTTATCTTCAAGCTGCACGAACCTCCTAGGTAGTGCTTAGTGAGTAACATCGGTGCAGCGCATCAAAGACAATTGTCTACGTGTTTGCCAGCTGCATTAGAAAGTGATGACCAGGAGCAAATGAATACACAATGAAGAAATGGATTTTTGAAAATTTCAGGAGTATTTAAACTATTCAGAATATTTTTTGAAGGCCAGATAGAACAATGATATTATTTATTCCATAGATGATTAGGTAACTTCTAGGTCATTCAGTCACATTCAATTCAACGTCCATTTACGATTATTCAGTCCTTTTGAATTCGAGAAGAATCTCCTCTTGTTGTTTGATAAATGAAAGACATTCAAGAAAGGAGAAATTATGATAGACTAAAATAATAATAGTAATAATGGAAATTCCTGTCAAACTCGATTCTGGTAATTCAGATAATTGCCCCGAAAAGTTATCTGGTAGAAAGAAAATTTAAATGAAAATATTGTTTAAAAAAACAATCAATTGTTCCTCAAAAATATATATAAGTACTAATTCTTAAATGGTTTTTTAATGAAGGTCGAAAATAACAAATATTTTACATTTGCTTTTTTTGATGAGCGATTTGTCTTTCGGGCATTTATTTTAAAAATCTAGACACTTTCAATTATCTGCTGAAGATTATTGGTAAGCTAGCATCGCATGTGTTAATCAACAAAACCCAGAAATAAACGTCTAAAACTCATTCTAAATGAGTGCAGTACTACTATGTTTAGAAGTGTGCTCGACTTAAAATGAAATAAAATTTTGGATATCTGCTGAGTCACTAGCATTCTTAACATCGAAAAAGAGAGAGAGAGAGAAAAAAAGAAATTACTAGAATGGAGAGTCAAACTGGACTATTCCCACTTTGATTTTATAAAAACAACGGGAAATCGATAAAACAATATGCAGGTCAGCAAAAAAAAAAAATGATATATATATATATATATATATATATATATATGAAAGTCACGAATAAATGAAGCAATACAATAGTCACAATAAATGGATGAGGGATCATGCAAATACTGACCATTTATATATATGCAAATACTTACAATCGGCACTGTCAGTAATGGCGATGTCTAGTCACTCTGCTAATTGTTTAACAGGGTTTCTATTGCACCGTGGAATCTACTGTACACATTTATTTTTATTTCTCCATGTCAAGCATTTTCTCTAATTATGTTTTTTTAATCTGGTTTTATAAAATTTTATTTCATTTTAAGTCGAGCACACTTCTAAACATGGTAGTACTGCACTCATTTAGAGTGAGTTTTAGACGTTTATTTCTGGGTTTTGTTGATTGACACGTGCGATGCTAGCTTACCAATAATCTTGACTGTTGGCGAGAAGAGAGAAAAAGGTCTACTATCTTACTACGATTGATAAAAAGAAAGGGTGCATTTTTTAGCTCCCAATAAAAATTTAATTTTTCTAAAAATTTGACATTCATATTCTATAAATAAATTTTACTTGCAAAACGATTCAAAAATAAAATATTCATTTTTATGAACATTTTGTAATGTATTTTGACTATTTCATACATAATGATCAGAGTTGTAAACAAAAGAATATTTCGTGTGTCTGTTTATCTTTAATGAGCACATAGTTGAATGAAAGTATGGGTTGAGAAGAAGAATTTCAAGCGTTTCTCGGAATCGGCAGAATCGCTTCATAAAAATATTTACATTTTCTAAATAAATGCGCCAGTAAAAAGGGAGCCAAAGGGTGATGAAGCGGCAACTCTGGTACGAAAAGGACGAGAGATGTTTGCCCCAACATTTTATTCCTTTAGAATAAGCTCTATCTTATTGCCACTCTATGGTAAGCTCTCCTTAATCCGGTATTCAATGGTTCGGCACTTTCTATAATCTGACACCCATTGAGGCGTTCGATATCGAATTTTTTTCGAGTATATTTAGTTGTCGTCTGACTTGCTCCGTCAGGTATCGATACAGCGTTGCTCGTATTATCGTTCAGTGTTTATTGTAAACAGCAATTTACATTTCAAGTGCAGCATAAAACTCATAAATTTGTGTTTAATTCGTAACGATTTTTACAATTCAGGCGTACAGATGTGCAGCCCTTGCTTGTGGCATAAAGATTAACTGTCTCTGTAGTATCGTCAGTTGCATTAGAACAACGATTCGCGCGTTTTATCAACACAAGAACATTCAATTTGATGAATGTTCAATTTACGAATGTTGATTTCGTAATTGCTAGATGGACGAAATGCTTTGTAGCATATTGATATTGTATACACAGGTTCAATAATCACAAGATAAATTTAAGACTGTTAATTAATTAAGACAAATTTAATGTGCTTCATACGAAGAACATTAAATTTGTCTCAATCTCTTAAATTTTTTATTCAGAGTGTTTAACGCTTACATTTTTATCTTTGGTATCCCCGTAAAAACTAAATTGACTCTCTATTATCAATAACCAGTAAATATATTAAAATTGACATGATAAAGCTACCGGAATTCATTTCCCGATAAACCCGATATTTTCAATCTCCTAGAATAACAGTCCTGTACAAAGAAACATGTGGTAATCGTCCTACCAATCAGCAAAATCCCTTTGTAAATTAACTTGTCTCTCGACTATCAGTAACTAGTAAATATTAAAATTGACATGATGGAGCTACCGGAATTCATTTCCCTTATAACCCGATATCTTCATTGTCCTAGAATAACAGTCCTTCACAAAGAAGCATGTGGTAACCGTCCTACCATACAGCATTCAATTCAAAATAACAATATGGTACGAATCAGGAGTCTTACCCTGCAGTTAAATGGTAAATAACAGCTTCATTGTGTGATGCGAGTCAATAAAATATGCATCACGGGACTTCTGGGCCACAACGAAAATGAAAAAGTAGGGGCATGATCTATGGACTTGGTTAAATAGTCCAAAAACATCCCTCTTTTATTGAATTCTTCCAATTGTGTGGTCATCGGCAACATCCGGGACACCCTCTTGCCAGCTGTCCATTTCCTGATAGGGATCGAACATTTGGGGGTGGGGGTGGAGCAAGAGGGTCAGAAGCGGAAATGATGGGTCGGGTAAACAAGGAAATTGGGGAACACGTCATGGGGTGGGCGCGTGGCTCGAATTCAGCAACAAGCTCACTCCCCCTGCCTGGGGAAAGTGAGAGGTCAGCAGGGACTTGAGCATGATTCATGGAGGCCGAGGACCACTTGATGGTACAATGTAGGAAAAAGATGAATGAGAATCAAAGTGTCTTAATAAAGGGCATCCATTGAGTTTTTAAAATATTTAACAAAAAGAAATACCGTCTATTTCCTGGTGTAAGTTGAGAGTTTTAGAAAATAATCAAAGTATTCTATTAAGCCAAATAACGAAGGTCGACTTCTATACTGATTCATTCAACTCTTAAAAAACTTTTTCCGTTAGTCGGGCTAACTGACTATTTAACTGATCGCTAAATATGGTACGTTTCTGTTTCTTTTTAGTTTATATTTTATAAATTTAAAACAAAAAATATTTCATTTAAAATTGAATGATTCACTTTATGAAAATGCTTTACTTTTGGAAATAATTTATATTTCATATGTTGCGTCATCCTCAAAAATGAACTTCAGGCTAACGGAGAAAGTACACAAATAATAATAGAACAAGTTTATAGACAAAGTTATAATATACAATAAAACAAATATAGACAAAGTAATAACAGTAATAATTTGTTTAATCCCTTTAAACAAATTTTTCATAGTTTTAAATGAAACCTTTACTCAAAAGTCCTATAAATAATTGACAGTCCTTTTAAGAATCCGAGTTTCCAAATACTTTGCCCAATCCACTTTCAGTCATTAGGATGTCTGGATGTAAATCTTCGTACAAGAATTTATGTCCTTTTCCTACACAAGGTCAGTTTTTTTTTTCTTTTTCCCTTCCCTCAGCTTATATAAGGATTTTGATTTGAGGGCCAAATTTTGATAGAAAAAAATGGGGCTCGTCTGAGTATTACCTCTCGGCTCATACATGAATCGGCTTGTATTCGGAAATATGAGGTATACAGTTTTGAAATGCAATATCACGTCTACTCTTCATGCGAAATATGTTTGTTTTTTATTGTACTTTATCCAGTTTTTCTTCCCCTTTATATCCAGATTTTACGATGTAATTAACGTTAATATGTTTATTTTCGTAGATGAATGAAATTCATTCCAGACATTCTGCTTTCTATAAAATGCATTTGAAAAATTTCAACGAAACCTTTTTCTTTTTTTCAACAGAAGGTCTCATCCAATACATTTTACCTATATAACCAGCTTTCTGCTGTCATTATATCCAAATTTATGCCAAATTATATTTAAATTTATTACAATAGTTTCTAATAAAAATTTCCTATTCAGCCTCACGCTATCATTATATCCAAATTTATACCAAATTAGATATAAATTTATTACAATAGTTTCTAGTAAAAAATGTTCACTCTATCCAACTTTCCGCAAGTCAACGCAGAAGACGTTCCAGAAGTTTTGCAGCACGTAGTGGTGTTATTTGATTACTCTGATTTAGTTTCTTGCTGAACTTGGGGATTTCTTTCTTCCAGGCAATCAGGCCCACCGTTCTGCAAGTTGCAACTATTTCTGAGCTCAAGTGTATTTCTAACAGCAACTCTTCAAGTCAGTTCTATCCAAATACTTAATATAAACATTCCTTTTTTATTTTGCTGCTAAAATTACAAATAAAATGCAATTTTCTTTCAAGAAAATTAATTTCTTAAGTTATCTATTATTCGACTCCAAAATGTGTCCATGTTCCAAATGTGTCTTTTTTCTTGAAAATAAATAAATAAAACTTTTGTTACAGTTTTTTAAAAATAGTGTATTGTTTGTTTTCGATCTATGATCATTTTTTGTACACTCTAGGCTAATTATACGGAGACCTACAGTTTAACATGGATTCCGAACCACTCACAAACATCCATGCTACCGCCAGGATTCGAACCGGAAGCCTTAAAATAGTGTAGGATATATTTCAATAACTAAAAGCTCAATTAAAATTTCAATAATTAATAATTAAAAGCTGTAAAAAATACTTCGCTACGCAAAAACCGCTTTTTTTTATATATATAGATATACGATTTCAATAAAATACATTCATTTTATTATACAAATTCATGTAAGGCATATCATATTAAATATAACTACGATAAAAACTTACGAGTTAACTATCTATAAAAAAGTTAGGCTCAAGAATCGGGAGTTTTAAATATTTTGGCCTACTCCTGATAGTAAACGTTTATTTATTTACTTTTTTTTAATTATTCTATCTTTTTAATTTTTTTTTTATGTGTTTTTACAGGATTACCAGAAGTAAAGTATTCATTCTCGAGTATTGAGTATTACACTGTTATTACCAAATTTAACTCTTACTCACTTAAAAGAATGTTAAATTCCGATTTTGTGGGGAGTGCAACATCGGAATTTTCGACTTGTCGATCTCCATTCTGCCAATGAAAGCATTCTGTGGTTAAAAATCTATGGCGAATCAGTTGATAAGCGTCGCTCATTGGTTCCCGTTCTTTTTCAATATTTCATTGGTGGTATTCTAACACATACGGACCAATGAAACAGATATATTCAATTTTAAAACCAGATAAGGTTTTTAACCAACCAGATTGGTTATCAAGCCATTTTCCATAACCAATCCTATACAATTACCGATAACACGTTATTTGGTGCCAATGCTGCCCCGTAATATTTTGTAGGGTTTGTGCCATATCAATCATTTTGTAGGTATCAAGCTATGAGCTAATGAAACATTGAGAGAAAAAAAGTGTTTCAGTTGTAAGTTCAGGTATCAAATCAAATAACCGAGAAAGTTCCTTCTGAAAGTGCGTCAAACGGGAAGAATAATTATATGATATATTATGAATGGCCAAGACTCTTGCATTAGTAAATTCAATATTTATTTATTAAGTATTGCTTCTGTTCTGTGGGTTGAATGCACGTAATGCTTATTCGTAACTATTAATTCTTAAATTCTGAATCAAAGATATAATTTTTAAATTAATATCTTTAAATATTTTCCTTTAAATGTTATCTTTAAATATTTTTAGGTGGATATATATAAAAACCTGATATTCATATAAAATATGTTACTACGTATTTTAAGACTGGAAAAAAAGTGATGAAGATGGGACAGAATTTTTCAAATCAAAAAACAATTCGCTTTATTACTAAATACGACATTAAAAAGTATACATTTTAATTAGAGAAAAATTCTGTTTTCTAATGTATTGCACATCGGCCTAACTTAAGAGTCTCACTCTTTTTGGCTGCAAAGACATTAGGCATTGACGAATGCTTGTTTCAAGAATTTCAACAAGGTTGCTGTGGTTGTGGCTTAATAATGCACTAAAACTGAACAAGAACAAATTTATTTTCAGGCATGAATACAAAAAGAAAAATTATCCATAGAAACCAGCTCTGGCCTTTGGTATCCATGCTTCAGGTTCGAATCCTGTGAGTGATGCAGAATCTACTTTAAACTGTAGGCCCCAGTCTTTTTAGCCCTCGTGTGCACAAGATGACCGCAGAGCAACAAACCAACTAACCATAGAAACCATGCAAAAAAATCGCTTTTTTCCGACGAACAATAAAATCAATTTAATAAGAATCAAATTATGTATGAATTTTTTTATTTTATACAAATGTATAAACAGGTATGATTTTAAATTTAATTTTCATGCACCCTTGCTCTGTAAGCTGTCAGATTTTCGAATTGGCGGGAAAATATTGAGTACTTCTCCCCCATCCCTACATTTCCCAGAGAAACTTTATTCCCGCCACTCGCAGGTCACAGGGATCAGAAGATTTCTTCCGAGAACACGATCACAAACATTCCGATGCCATCCCCCTCCAAGGAATTTCTTTCTCCTACAGTGAAAGGGAAGGAGCGTTTTGGCGGGAAAAAAGGCTCTGATCTTGGAATACGAAGGTCGACCAGGTATGAGGGGTCGAATTCCTTCCCATACTCTGACCTGTTGTTGTAGACCGCCTCGGTGTTTATTTTTTGTCGGCGTTGTGTGAATGGACTCTGAGGAGAGGTTGCCATCTTTCTCCAAGAGGATGGAAGTCCCTCCACAGACAGCAACTCATCTCTCACGCTAAGTCAAGGATGGGTAAACTACGGCCCGCGGGCCAACTCCGGCCTAACGGAAGGTTCTATCCGGCCCGCGGATAGATTTTTCTTGCCGGTTCAAGGCAAAGCTTTTAAACTAAACCTTAATATGTTTGCTGGACAACTAACTAAGAACGATTTGCCCCATTTCCAAAGGTTAAATTCAATACCCCCAATAAATTAAGAGAAGCTTAAGAATTATGAAGACGGCTTGAAAACTGCATTCGCGCAAACAGTTCCAACGCAGATTTCAAGATTTCAGAGCCATTCAAACAAAGTTGGTTATTTTTACCATGTCTTGCAACGTAAATTGTGAGGCAGTGAGAAGATCGAATAATTTGAGTTGCAATCTGACAATCATCTCAAGCAGTTGTTTCTAAATATGCCAAAGTTAAGAGTTTTACAAATCATTATCGAAAGTAAGTTTCCCAAATTGAATATCTCACCCCCAGAAAATCAGTGCTGTGTTTGCTTCATCTTATAGTGAACAAGTGTCTTCAACTATGAACCTTAGAATGAATTATTTCAGAAGTAGACTGACAGATGAGCATTTAGCCTCGTTCCTTAGAATCAGCCCATCTCACGTCGAACCTCAATATAAGGAACTTTTAAAAATGAAATCGTAATTTCATTCATCTCATTAACAGATTTAAATTGTAATACTTATATATTGTTTTTAAAATTTTAGAAACATTTATCTTGGCCAGCCAAAAAAAAATTTTTTTTTTTTTTTTTTTTTTCTTCGATTTTCAGCCCGGGACCAAAAAAGTTTGCCCATCCCTGCGTTAAGTCATGGATGCTGCATTCTCCATTGCCAATTGCTGCTCAGATATCGTTTTGCAGTGGATCCCAGGCCATTGTGGGATCTCGGGTAATGAGACAGGAAGGCGGATTCTCTTGCCAAAAAAGGAACAACCATCACCCAAACCTTTTTGTAAAGACATCTCTTTTCACTAGATGAAACTGATGATCCGAGACTTTTTTCGGAACACTCTATCTGATAATCTACATCAGGGGTCTCCAAACTTTTCAGCCTTAGGGCCATACTGTTTACTCAGTAAGTACCAAGGGCCAAAACCATTTTAATTTTTCTGCCATTATCTATAAATTCTAGACTATTAGCTAAGTACGCGCTCTGAGTGAGCATACGCTTGCTAAATTCGCTGGTTCAATTACTATTGTGTGTATCTTTACGACCGTGACACTTGACGACGTCTAGTGGTTAAAAGCGGAATTAGGTAGGTATAACTACCGAGGGTATCCGCAGGATGTTCACTAATTTATAATGTTAATGGGATTCATTTCAATTAGTTATTATGCTGAAGTTAAATTTTCTGTGTATTATGCTTGTTAAGCTTACCTAGCGTTTCTAGCGTTCTTTGTTGACGAACAACTGCTTTCGTCAGGCATCTTGCTTTTAGACAGATTCCTCCGTAAAACCTGTGGAAAGTTTCTCAGTTTGGGTTGCACCAGAGAGAGACAGACGCGTTCCTGTTACTGGTGGAGGTCGTGTCATTTGTAAAATAAATGGTTTTGTTTTTAAGATTTTTGACTAGTGATTCGATAGAAGAAAAATAAAAAAATCCATATTAAACTTACATAAGCAAGTTATAAAAAAAAATCGAGATTTAAATTAATATTTCGAATATATTAAATGATTTGAATTTAAGTTTTAAATGATTTGAGATTCTTACTAAATAACATCGTGATTTTGAAATTTATGCTGAAAACAGCTTGCGTTCATCCATATTGTTTTTAATTATGTAATATAATTACATTATTTTTCCATCTGTAGAAAGTATGGCCAAGCCATCAACAAAAAAATATTATCCTTTATCATTTATGAATGAATATACGATTGAAAACTAAATTCCGTCGACTGTTGCTTTTTGAGGTGCTCTGGTGTGGCATATTTGAATGTTGAAAAGTCCTTTTTTTCTTTCCCCTGGTTTAAAATTGAACTTTTTCCTAGATTTAGATTAATACTTATTAGAGAGAAAAAAATAACCCCAAAAATACTGTTACATCGTTTGTTATTTTAAAATGAATAAAATTTTTAAATATCCAATCCATCTGAAAGCATGAACTGAAACTAATGTTGGTCGCAGACCTTTCTATATATATATGTATAAAATGGTATTTTAATAGTGACCCCATTTGAAAGAATCACAGCCAAACCCGATTTTGTGCGATTTTATTATGTGCTCTATGAAAGAAGTTGTTCATCAAAATATAGTATGACAGAATGATAATAAAATGTATGAAAATAACATTTAAACCTGCATTTTTTGTATGTGCATGACCTCAAAAAATGGTTTATCTGCGTATTTTTAATAAATACTATTTGGTTAATAAATTCTTCCAGGTTACTACTTTTACGATTTCTTGTTCGATACCATTCTATCAAGTTGTGAAACCTTTTAATTCAAAATAACGGATAAGCCATTTCATTAATCTATTAAATTTACTAAAATTAAGTTAGAACTCTGTCGTTATCTAACAAGGCAGACAAAAAAAAAAAAAAAAAAAAAGAAAGAAAGAAATGATTCGATTTTCTTCTATTCTTTTTTAAATGCGCCCCATACTATTTAAAACCCATTCTCCCAAACCCATACTATCAGGTTGCGAAAAATTTTAATTCATAATAATGGATAAGCCATTTAATTCATATACTAAATTTGCCAATTAAGTTACTCTGTCGTTATCTAACAAGACAGAGAGAAAAAAAAAGATTCAATTTTCTTCTGTTCTTTTTTAAAAACACACACATCCCACATTATTTAAAAAAAAAAAAAAAAAAAACATTCCTCTTCCTAGAATCCGATGGCCATTTTACCAACGGATGATAGAAAACGAATCTAACCTAAAAACAACAGATTTTTTTTTTTCCCCCTACAACGACAACATCACGCAAAGGGTAGCAGCCCAGAAATACGAGCGAGGCGGCGTCGTCATGGCAACCGTCGCACACCCCAATGCTACCTAATATAGAAAAGGCAAACTTGGTGTTCTTTTTCCATCGCTATGGATGACACCAAATAGAACCAACTCAACTCCACCGGATTCTTTCGGGCCCCAATCCACCCTGCGCCCTACCCCCTACCCCTACAGCGCTGAGAGGATGCAGCCGAGGTTGTTCACGCCATCGGCATTTCCGGTCCGGCCTTTGTTCCCGCCAAGGGACGCCATTGGTCCAGGTTTCCCGCGCTGCAAAAATGTTCTCACGCTCACAATGGAGCCCGTAGTAGTAGTAGTGGCGGGCCTCGTAGTCGTAGTAGGGAGGACCACGTGATCTCTCTCAGCGCTGTTTACCTGGGTCCTCCCCTCTTCCCCTCCCCTTCTTCGTCCATTTTCGTTTCTTGAGAATCGTTTGGCGCGCACATCTCGACCCTCCCTTTGAGAGAGGAAATCGTGGGGAGAAGAATCGAACAAAAAAATGGGGTTGCTGTATGTTCCACTTCATAAACTCTCCATGGCGGGAATTTTTTTTCTAAAAAATTTTTTTTTTTTTGGTTTTTGGTGTTTCAAATCTTTTGGCTGGAAAGGGTTATGCTATTGATTTTTTTTTGCATTTTCAGAAATGAGGTGGGTGGAATTGGTGACAAAGCGCGGGAGTTGTCAATTCGCATGGGATGGCGGTCGCACAGACTCATTCGAAACTCAATAATATATACAAAAGCTTGTCATAAAAAATGGGTATATACATATATATTTTTGCACTAAAAGTATATGAATAAGATATTACGTTGATTTAATAATTTTTTTAAAGTTTTAACCCATAAAATGTATGGATATTTCGTGTCTGTGTGTTCAGTTGTGGATATTTTCACTAAACACTGTAATTTTTTACTAAATCGGAGCTTGAAGATGACCGAATCAATATTTTAAGAAAATGTGCTAAGGAAGTTTTTGGATGCTATTATTATATTAAATTATAAAACATTGACAAAGATGATCATTCAACTATAGACTTGACTTTTATTTTTATTTTTTTTGTTTGCAATTTGGCAAAAATGGACAAAAAAGTATATTTTGACTTTACTTAAATACTTCTCATTAAAAGAGCACACTCTTTTAGTGAGAAGTAAAGAACGAGGTTGACTTGTGTACTTGTATAACTTTCATGCAATTGAATTTAAAGAAAATGCTGCTATTCTAAAGTATAGTTGAGTGACAAAATGATTAGGACTGTTATGTTCTAAAAATGATTATAAGAGTTATGACTTGTTATCTTTTGAAAATGATTGCAACAATCATGACTGTTATCTTCTGAAAAGGATTATAGCAGTCTTCACTGTTACCCCCTCTGAAAATGATTATAGCAGTAATGACTGTTATCTTTTGAAAATGATTATAACAGCTATGACTGTTATCTTCTGAAAATGATATAACAATCCTGACTGTTATCTTTTGAAAATTATTATAACAGTTATGGCTTATATCTTCTGAAAATGAAATTATCTTCTGAATAACTGTTATCTTCCAAAAAGTACATTTTGACAGAAATGAAATTGAAAGTTTCAGAATGCAATGAATTCTGTGTTCTAACAGTTAGTGACGAAATGATCGTATCCCGACTTTAATAACTCTAGAAACAAACTTGGAAAAGATTTTTTAAAGAAAATCGTGATGTGAACTGGTCTACCTTAATCTTTCATAAGATCTTTTTCCAATAAATTTTTTTCTCACCTGTCGCATGAAGTTTACAAGTGAAAGGGCACATGATTGCTGCTTGCTTATGATTCTGTAATGGGATCGTTGCTTGTTTATGATTTGTAACTCTGACTTATGATTCCATAGTTTGATTGCTTGATTCGATAGTCTGATTGTTGGTTGCTTATGATTCGATAGTCTGACTGTTGGTTGGTTATGATTCGATAGTAGTTTGATTGCTTGTGATTCGATAGTTATATATTTACTTAAGACTCACTCACATAATATTTATTTAAATTTCATTTACGAGCTAATAATCATATTAAATAATGTAAGTTGGTGAAAGCAAAGACAATTTTATTTCAGAATGAAAACAAGATTTTTCAAGAAAAAGAAAATCATTTGCAATTCTATATCTATTTTTTTCTTGTGTGTATCTAAATTTTATACCTAACTTGTGTATCAGCCCAGCAAATTACAATCTTTTATTTATTTATATTAAAAAAAAATAAATAAATACAAAGTTTCCTGTTACGAATTCTTTTGTGTCAAATTTCAAAAAAGCGCTACAGATTCTTTTTTTTTTTTTTTTTTTCTCTCTCTGAGATATTCTAATGCAGTTAAAAATTTTAATTCCAAAAAATTCACTGTTCGATACCCAAAGTTCACGATACTTTTTAAAGGTTGATCGCGAAGTGTCGCAAGAGCGCCATCTGGCGGCGAGGGAGGGAGGTCGCTGTGCGTGGGAAGCGATGATGAGAATGACCTTTGTGTGAATGGAAACTTCTTGTGTGTCAAAACTGAATGAACAACCGTTTTTTTTTCTTCTCTCTGTTAACCTTCTTATTTATTTCGGAAATATCATCGCGTCATGTCTGTGTCGAAATTCTCTCCAATGCTAAAACAATCAAGTAAAGACCAATTTTTAATGAGCGCCGAAAGTGCTGCAAATATCACAAATAGTATTTATTAAAAACGATTCAATACTACCATAAATAGTTTTGAATTATAAATTCACATTTTCAAGTCGGTTATTATTTATTAAAAAGAATATTTCAATTAGTTATTTGAATAGTTATATTATATTAGTTATATTATTAGTTATTAGTTATTTTAGTATTATATTAGTATTATTAGTTATTTTAGTATTATATTAGTATTATTAGTTATTTTATATTAGTTATTATTAGAATATTTCAATTAGTTATTATTTATTAAAAATAATATTTCAATTGGTTATTTGAATAGTTATATTACATTAGTTATATATTATATTAATATTATTAGCTATTTTTATATTAGTTATTATTAGAATATTTCAATTAGTTATTATTTATTAAAAACAATTCAATACTACCATAAATAGTTTTGAATTATTAATTCACATTTTTAAGTCAGTTATTATTTATTAAAAAGAATATTTCAATTAGTTATTTGAATAGTTATATTATATAAGTTATATATTATATTAGTATTATTAGTGATTTTATATTAGTTATTATTAGAATATTTCAATTAGTTATTATTTATTAAAAAGAATTTAATACTACCATAAATAGTTTTGAATTATGAATTCATATTTTCAAGTCAGTTTAATCCGTGGTTAGTTATATTTTGATATCTCCAATGTTGAAAATTTTTAAAATTATCAATTAATGCCATTGGCATTTACAATATTTTTCAGTAATAAGATAACATCAGAAATACGAGATGTTTACATCGGAAATTAATTTTTTTATGGGTCTGACGGCGGAGTGGCTAATGCTTTGGCGCTCGGTACACAGGTCTCGGATTCGAATCCCGTCAGTGCAATGGATGTTTGTAGTGATTCGAATCCACTTTAAAACCGTAGGTCCTGATCAAATGTGATCGTAGAGCGTTGTGAAGGTAGTGTTACTCGAATCTGAAGAATATCTGTAAGCTACACATGCTCCATGGGTAGTGTTAAATGAGTAACAACGGTGTAGCCCTTGCTTATGGCATAAAGATGAACTGTCTCTGTATTGCCAGCTGCATGAGAACAACAATAACATCGGAAATTTTAGTACATCGGTTCAGAAACGATTTCTGCGGGACCAGAATCACTCGGAAGTTAAAATCAACTGTTACCATTAACCATTTAACACTATTATGATGAACACCTGTTACCATTCCTATATTGGTAATAGAACACATTGTACTATTAATATACCATTACCATTCCTATTACTGTAACCATTATTGTACCCTCCGTTACCATTATTGAACACATGTTACCATGATGAGTTATTAACAAGTAATATAAAAAAAAAAATTTTTTTTTTTAAAGTCAATTCTCCAATTGCAGAAAGTCCTTTAGACAGAATTTTCATTCGTTTTCGTAAGTTTATCTGACGCCCTCTATGGGTAGATACATGCAACTTAAATCTAAAAAAAACTAAAATTAGTTAACTAAATTTAATGACTGAATTAATATTTGGAAAAAAAACTGCATTCACATCCAGTGTCCTCCACTACAAGTTAAAAAAAAAAATGTACTTGAACGTGAGTGGATGAATAGAAAGCATTTTATGAACGATTGAAAAGTTGAACACGATATATATAGGAGAGTGTGAACTAATAGTAGGAATTGAATAAATCGTCACTCTTTTTTTTTTTAAGGGGCGTGTTTCCATTGGCGACGTAAATTTTGACGAATCAGATATGCGATCGAGAATGATCGACAGTAATGATTGATTCAGCTGATTCGTGAAAGTTGACATCGCGTTACCAATGGCAACACACCCTTATTCTATGAGTTTTTTGACGATGAATCGTTCCAAAATCCAAGAACCTCGTACACCCATTTTACTTCAAAAAAGAGGGTAGAAAGATTTTCGGATTATGTCTAAGACGGCTTTAGTTTCTTTAAAAAGTAAATATTTAAGCATTAGAAAAAAAAGTTGCGTTCAAATTTTTCCCATTCTATTGAAGATTACGACGATGAGCTTTGGTTGCATAGCAACCTCCATCTCCAGTTTTGTGAATGCGAAAAGTTTCTTAATCTTTAAACCCATTGATTTGATAGGAAAAGTACAATATTTACATAAATATATATATTAGTTACACATAATACACATGTTATTACTTAAATATATTATTAATTTATTTAAAAAACTAACTTGTTAATTTTTAAAAAAAATTTATATACGCATAAAAATTTTTAAATTATTTTTTCATATTATTATTATAATTTTTAAGTAAGGAATAAAAGGTAATAAAAAATAAACAATAGAAACAAAATAATTGTAGGTTTGGTTTTTCGCTTTACGGTCAGTTTGTGCACACTTTAGGCTAAATAGACCGGAACCTACAGTTTAACGTGAATTCCGAACCACCAACGAACACCCATGCCACCGCCAGGATTCGAACCTGAAGCCTTCGGTACCAACGACCAGAGCGCTAGCCAGTTGTCATCAGGCCGCTAAAACAATTCGAGGGGAAATGTGACTCAGTGGAGAAACTGTATAACAATTCGGAGAGGAGGATATCAAAATTCTAATGAATAATAGGCAGAACAGCGCGAGGTCTTCTGCGATTTTTGAAATCAGAAATGTCGTAGTCATAGTTGCCGAGATCATTAAAAACAGAAGTATTATTATTGGGAATGGAGTTCTAAAAATTTTTTTTTGCAATTTTATACACAAATTGTTTACAACTTGGGAGGGAAACAGCATGTCTGACATCCTCGTCCATTCAAAATACTGAAGATGAGAAGACGGAATCCTTTCTAAATAGCGTACTATGCAGAACCTATATCCTTTTCTTTTTTTTTTTTTTTTTTTTTAATTATAATTCTACGATATTTAATGCGTAAAATCATGTTTCAATTTGAAGTTGCGTTTGCGAAGTAGACGAGAATGCTGCTCAATAATGCATTTACTAACAGTATAATAAAAACTGTGGGCTTGTTTGGATCAGAAGGATGGTAATGTAGCAATTTTAAGCGTAAAAAAAAAAAACAATAATATTTAATGTATTTAAAATAGAGCATCTTTGTGCTTAAAATATACCATTTTCTTCGGCTATTCAAGAATGTACTTTGGTACCAGTTAATTAAGAGTGTTAATATATATATAAATAGATATATATAATATAATAATAATATAATGATATATAATAATACTAATATACATATTACATACATATTGCAATGAAGAGAAGAGAAAATGTTGGCAATCTTTGAAAGAAAACTAGTTTGGGTGGTATCAACGACGATGGAAATGGGCGAAGAAAGATACAATTTTGAACTTTGCAAACTTTTAGAGATGTTGACATTCTAAAATTTATTAAGCTGAACAGAATGAGATGGGCCGGTCATCTCATGAGAACGGAAAGTGACAGAGCTGCTTTGAAGGTATTCAATGCAACCTCTTTTGGACGACGACCCAGGGGAAGACCGAAAAAGAGAGGGGTCGACTGTTTAGACTCTGATTTGAATGTTGTTAAGAACAAAAACCGGAGATCCACGGCCAAGAGGAGAACAGCCTGACTGGATCTTTTAAAGAAGGCCCACAACGGGCTGTCGAGCCTGTTATCTTGATGAATATATATATATATATATATATAATATAATAATAATATAATGATATGTAACAATGTTAATATATATATTATATATTTTGCAATGAAATTGAGTGTAGAAGAATGTCTCTTAACCTCTTGCCCACATGTGGAGATATTTAGTTCTTTATAATTATAATTATAATCAATAATGAAAAAATTTAATAATACACACAGTCCAGTCAAATTCATGTGACCCCCACCTACTTTCGACGTCAACATGAAATAACCCATCACAAAAGGCAGGTGGCAGCCCATTGCAGTGGAGTGTATATAAAGAATTCCACTTAATACCACATTCCACTTAAAGCCAGAATATACAAGAGTGTCTATTCTGGATTTTGACAGGTGGTCACATTAATGTGACTGGACTGTGTATTATTCCCAACAAAATCTCTCAACAAGAAAAATTACTGCAAAAATCGAATTAATATGCTTATTAAATAAACGTAATAATAACACACCTTAGGAATTGTTTACTTTTTTTAATTTGTTTAAATATTTGTGTATGAAAAGAAGAAATAATATGTTTATCCCAAGTGTTGCGCCCCAGAGCAAGTAGTGCGGCGGCCGAAGAATCTCCACCCTCGTTCACATTCCTGGCGTGCTTGTTGACGTGTTTCTGCACCGCCAGACACGCGCTCCACTTCAGTTCAACGGAACGAAAGAAGGTCGACCCGCCGCAACAATTTCACATCGGAAAAGAATGAATTCAGAATGCGGAAATGCTTCGTGCGTTTTTGGCTCTCCGACGCACAGGTCGCTTCGACTCTTCTACAAAAATCCGACTCTTCTAGGAATTCCGACTCTTCTAGGAGTTCCGACTCTTCTAGAAATTCTGACTATTCTACAAATTCCGATTCTTCTAGGAATTCCAAAACTTCTAGAAATCCGACTCTTCTAGAAATTCCGACTCTTCCAAAAATCTGACTCTTCTAGGAATTCCGATTCTTCTAGAAATTCCGACTCTTCCAGAAATTCGAATCTTCAACAAATCCGACTCTTTTAGAAATTCCGAGTTTTCTAAAAATCCGACCCTTCAGAACTATATAATTAAAATAATTATTCGCAAAATCTAATTAAATTATATTTTGCGAACTCATCGATGCGAGCGCATCGATTTGCAAAAGCAAAGTGAAAGAGTGGAGAAACAAATATAGCATTAGTAACATAAATATCTTTTAATGATTTCGTTTTTTCTTTCTTTTTTTTTTTTTTTTTTTCGTTTATATTTACACTACTGGCCATTAAAATTGCTTCACCAAGAAGACGACATGCAATAGACGTGAAATTTAAACGACAGGAAGGAAGAAGGTACTGTGATATACAAATGATTAGCTTTTCAGCGCATTCAGTCAAAGCAGGCGTCGGTAGCGACACCTACAATGTGCTTAAATGAGGAAATTGTTCGGCCGGTTTCTCGTACAAATTGCATTTCAGCGTTGTTGCCTGGTGAAAAGTTGTTGTGATGCCTCGTGTAAGAAGCACAAATGCGTACCAGTACTTTTCTGACTTTGATAAAGGTCGAATTGTAGCTTACCGAGATTGCTGTTTATCGTATCGCAGTATTACTGCTCATGTCGGTCGAGATCAATGAATATGGAATCGATGGGTTCAGGATGGTAATACGGAACGCCGTGCTGGATCTCAACGGCCCCCTATCACTAGCAGCCGAGAAGACAGACATGTTACGCGCATGGCCTTAATGGATCGTTGCAGCCACGTCACGAGACCAGAGTCAAGAATTGGGGTCGTTTGCAAGACAACAAGTGTCTGCACGAACAATTCGACGACGTTTGCAGAAACCTGGACTCTCAGCTCGGAGACCAGGGCTGCGGCTACCCTTAACGTTGTATCAAAGATAGGGGCATCTTCTATGGTGTGATCAACGACGAACCTAGACTCACGAATGGCGAAACGTCATTTTTCAAATGAATCCAGTTTCTGTTTAAAGCATAAAGATGGCCGCATCCGTGTTTGGCGGTATCGTGGTGAAAGCACATTGGCAGCGTGTATTCGTCATCGTCATACTGGTCCATCACTGCAGGTGATGGTCCAGTATGAAGATGACGACGACATGCACTTTCATTTTCTTTGGGATACACTTTTATTGCTAAACACTTCTACACAGCTATTGGATACACGTCTCGGTCACCTCTTGTTCACATTGACGGCACTTTGAACAGTACACGTTACATTTCTGGTGTGTTGCGACCCGGAGTCTTCTACCCTTTATTCGAGCCCTGCGAAACCCTACTTTTTTCAGCAAAATAATGCACGACCGTATGTTGCCGGTATTGTACGGACCTTCCTTGATACGGAGTGACTCGAATCCATCAGACGGGAAAACGAGCTTCCACCAAAACACGAACTCGTTCTCATTAGCTCAAAGTGAACCGTTCAAATATCACACTCTTCAAGGTAACGGGAATGTTTGCATTTTTATTGAAACACGTACGAGCTAAAAAAAAAAAAAAAAAAAAGTATGAAAAAATTCTTGTCTTGAGACAAAAATGTCGTCTGCAAACATTCGACACCTAGCTGCAGCGTGTATTCTTTTGGTTCATTTTTATTTAATCCTTTCTTTTTCTTTAACTCTTGTATCCTTCAATTTAATACTCTTCTTGCATATTGATGTAGTTTGTACAGGAATTCTTTGATGTGTAGAGTTCGCTTTGTTATGTTTTTATATTTAGCTTTATACTTTGATATAACATGTTTTTCGTGATCCATCAATAGTTCTGATAAGGTGAATGTGTGCGGCTGGGATGATAGAGTATTCCCGCCTCCATCCATCTAAACAACCATCTTGAATCCCTTGGTTGTTTGCAAACTTATGGACTCGTTAGTATGTACGAGAACTCCATTGACTTGTACTCCAATTGGCAGTGTGGCTGGGATAGTAGTTCTGATTTCTGCCATCGCAACAATCTTCTTGAATTACTTTGCAAACAAATTGTGGATAGGTATTGTACGGACCTTCCTTGATACGGAAAGTGTTCGGCTATTGTTCTGGCCTGCACTTTCACCAAATCTCTCGCCAATAGAAAACGTCTGGTTAATGGTTGCCGTGCTACTAGTTCCTTACTATGAATGGTTGATGAGCTGCGCCATCGTATTGAAACTGCATGGGCATCTGTACCTGTACATGTCATGCAATTTCTGTTTGACTCAATGCCCAGGCGTATAAGTGCTGTTATTACTGCCAGAGGGGGTTGTTCTGGGTACTGATTCCTCAGGATCTAAAAACCCAAATTTCTTGAAAATTGAATAACTTGTTATTTCCATTATAATATATTTGTCCAATAAATATCGTTTTGTTATCTGCATTTCTTCCTGGTGTAGCAATTTTAATGGCTAGTAGTGTATATATTTTTTTTTAATGATTTCATTTTTAGTGTTGTATATTTTACATTATGCGTTTTTAGTATTCTTTTTTATTATGTTATCTCTGTTTACATGTAAGAATAAACACAATAATAATAATAATTAATTACGTTTCAATTTTCCCTCCAAAAAAATATCTATAGGGGGTCTCAATCTAATATGGGGATATGCAATTTTAAATATGTGATTAATGCATAAATTTAATAATCACATTTTACTAAAATTTATTAAAAAAAAAAAAATAAATATTAAAAAAAAAAATAATTACACTGTTCTCATTTTTCAATTCCTTCTATTAACTCACACACTCCCTGTATTTATCTTGTTCAATTTTCAATCGTTCATAAAATACATTTTAGTCATCCACTCAAGTTCATATACCTTTTTTTTTTTTTTTTTTAAATTTGTAGTGGAGGACACTGGATGTTAATGCAGTTTTTCAAATATTAATTCATTCATTAAAATTTTTTTTTAGATTTAAGTTGCATCTATCTACCCATAGATAGGGCCCGATAAACTTCAAAAATGAATGAAAATTATTTATAAAGGACTTTCTGCAATAGAGTGAAAACAAAGTAGGAATCGACTTTAAATTGTTTCTTTTTATATTACTTGTTTACTTATTTTGTTCATCCTAAATGAGGAAGTTAAATGCGCAATAGCATGTAAAAATAGGTGTGAAATAGAATATTTTCGATTGGATTGTGGCAAACGGGAAGTTCTAGTGTAATTATTAATGTTTGTTTTTTCGTAATTGTTGCATTCCTCGTTCATCACATGAACCGATAAGCGAGTTCCAACTGCGGAGTTCGCCGCTTATCACCTCCGATTGTCTTTTCTCTTATCGATATTCGAAGTGCAGTATCGAATTCGATCTTTCACGTGTTTCGATTGTTATCGGGTGGGGACTCGGGATCAAGGCGACGCGCATTTTTTTTTCCCATTTAAATCACGGTTTGCGGGAGGTGGGGGGTCCGTCAGCAGATTTCAGGAACACGTCGCACGCCCATTTTATTTAAGGTAACACTCACAGTTAACATTGTTACACAATGTTTCATGGGCATTATTTTTAAAAAGTTTTTTTATTTCCCAATGAGGGGCGATTTTTAACATCCTCGCTACAAAAATTTCAAATTTTGCGACAAACTACTATTTGGGTTACCACGTTCTGTAAATGTTTACAAATACGCTACTTTTTTTTCTTTTTATCGCAGTAAATGTTTAGTTTTTTTTTTACATATATATACGGGGCCGAGTGACTGAACTCCGGTGGCACAGGTTTCGGCTTCGAGTCCCGGCGATGCCATTTGAGTGGTTCAGAATCAACTTTAAACCATAGGTCTAACATGAGTGTAGAGCGCTGGGCCTCTGGCTGACAACCCCACCCCATAAAGAAAAAACATCTCCTGTCTCGAAATCTGCCAGTAGCCCTTGCCCGACGGCCTTGCCCACCATAGGGCTGTTGCGCCACTGATGATGACGATATATATACATATACCATGTTTGGGCTGCAAATTGTTGAAGTCTACTACTTTGAAGCATTACGACGTTTCTTTTTATTCTTCAGATCAAGCCACACTGGTTGTGCAAGTAAATAATACAGAAATTCAATTGAATGTTTTTAAATACACGAATCCAGACAGGCTCATGACGAAACAGCCGTCTCTCGATTTCTCGTGACTCTCAAAACAAACTCGAAACTCTTTCGAAAGCGAAAGGTTTCCCAAAAATAGTTAAAAGTAATACATAACAGAGGGAACCACTTTTTCCCATGAACATCATGGTTTAAAGTTCGTAGGTTACTTTAAGGAAATGCTATTTGTAGAACTATTTATTTATTTTAAACTATTTTTAGAACTATTTCATTCAATGTTTTTTATTTGCGTTACGGACTAGAAGATCAGAACTTTTTTGTATATAAATTATATATATATATATAACTCTATAAACCGGTATATATACGTGAATACGTCATATATATATATATACCGATCTATATATATATATAAATTTCTGGTCGAATTCAAACGACAGGGGATGTAATGTCGGAAGGATATTAATGACAATAGAAATAAATATAATTTTTATTCATCAAAAGTTTCAATTACATAACACTGAAAAAAGGAGAAACAAATGTCACACTATTGAATTATTGAACTTTTTTTTTTTTCACACTTGCTTTACGTAAGACTAACATCTCTAAGAAGAAATGGATTCGGGACGACTTTAAATAGAACTTGTATATGTCTAACTATATGAATGCCATTTTTTTTTTTTTAAATTTTATTGTTAAACAATCTCGGTTTGGTATGCGGCCATCAAGTGAGTTCACATCGTTGTCAAATGCAGCCATGTCCAAACAGCAGACAAAAAACCTTTCTTTAAACGTATTCTCAGTGAACATCCAATGCTCAGACTCGTAGCGGGCCCGAACTGCTTTTAAAATAAGAGGAGACCCGATGACGATTGTGTTGGAAAAACACCGACAAGCAGACTGCTTGGTGAGATGTTTCCTCCACACGATACCCGAACGCGTAGCAGATACCCTTAAAAGTCGCTTCGAAGGCTCTGTCACCACTCGTCTGGGGGGGGTGGAATGATGGAGTGAATGAGGCCCATCAATGTTCCATCTCTCTCTAAAGACTCGTTCCTCAATCGAGGCGTGAGGCGGCGACGCGTCACGCAGCAGGGAAGAAAATTCTTTCGACCCGTCCACACCGAAGCGTCAGAAATCGCTCAACGCTCAGTGAAGTTCCAGTTGTTTCTACTAGATGGAGGTCTACTATTGGCTCAATCCAAGTCACATGACGCGGCCAGCATTTGAGAGTTGAAAGTGGGTCAACTCGAAGCGGTGGATTTCAACCGGTTTGAGGCGAACGTGGTGAGGCTAGTGATTGGTCAACGCTTCAACGCCTTTTCATACGCCGGTGGGAACGGAATGAGATCCACCGAAGTTCCACCTCTCTAAGGGGGATGAAGTGGGGCTGGAGAGTAAAGTAAACGTCAAATCTAGTGTTACTCAGACAAGTACAAATACAACCTGAGTAAAAACTTTAAGGCCAGTAAAAATTTTTGAGAAAAATGTAAATGAAATAAATTCCAATAATATTAATTATTAAAGTTCATTGATAAGAAATAAATGTTATAAACATAATTTGTAAATACATAATTATGAGAAACATGGAGTTATTTACAAAGTTAGTATTTCTTGCCTGGAGTAAAACTTTAAGGCCACCAGTCATTTTTTAAAAATAAATATAATATAATCGTAATTACCATTGCAACTACTAGCTTGCGACAACGCCGTACTCTTCATATTTGTCATACTTTTCGATGTATTGGTGATCCTTATGAAGATGGGGAAGGGTAAAGAGTTAACTGATCGTGGAAGAAGACAAATCGAAGCTTTGTCTTCAACAGGAATGAGTAGTCGTGCTATTGCGATAAAGATAGGAAGATCAAAGACTGTAGGCAACAATTTTTTAAAAATTGAAAGACAATGATGGTAAAAGAATACTGGGGGAAGATCTAAAGCTTTGTCCTCGCGTGATGAAAAGAAGAGTTTGCCAACTTGCATCTACTGGAAAGTACTCAACCAGGAAACTGATTCCGACGACAGGTTTAAAAGTTTGTCAAAAATCGATTTATAACACAGTTAGAAGGTCTGGAAGGTACACTTTATACAGCAAAAATTGACTAAACCTCAGTTACTGCAGAGACACAAAATAGAGCGTTTGAACTTTGGCCAGAAAGTCATGACCTGGGACAACCAATGGATAGAAATTATTTTTCTGACAAAAAATGGAATTTGATGGACCAGATGGCTGGAATTTCTACTGGCATGATATAAGAAATGAAAAAGAAATATTCTCCAATCGCCAATTAGGTGGAGGGTCTGTCGCGACTTGGGGCTGTTTTTCTTACAATGGTGTGGGCTCAATTGCATTCGTTTCAGGTAGAATGAACTCACAAGGGATACCAAAATGTCCTAACAAATCATCTTTTGCCAAATGCTGAATGTCTTGCTGGAGAAAATTGGAAATATCAGCAAGACAATGCACCAATCCATTGAGTAACAGCAGAAAAAAATTGGTTCCAAGTCCACAATGTTGAAGCTGTGAAATGGCCAGCTAGATCACCTGACCTCAACCCAATAGAGAACTTTTGGGCTAACTTAGCAAGAAGAGTTTATACAAATGGGAGACATTTTGCATCAACAGAGCTGAAATCTACTATCGCAGATGAATGGTATAAAACCGACCCTACCCTTTGTCAAAAACTCGTTTCATCCATGAAAACAAGAATATTTGAAGTAATTCGAAGTAATGGCTCCTACACAACCTTCTAAGAATTTGTAATTTTTCTTATATGTTATTTTCTATGTTGGCCTTAAAGTTTTTACTCAGGCTCAAATATTCATCTGTGTGTTCTGTAATATTTTCTAATAATAAAATATTTGCAAATTAATTTTTCTACTTTTTTTACTTTTTTATTTAAGCTTAATAATTATCAATCAGATGGTATTTTTTAATTCCTCAGTTTAAATATTTCCATTTTCTCAAAAAATGTCTACTGGCCTTGAAGTTTTTACTCAGACTGTACGGAGAAGAGATAATGAAATCCGGCAAATTTAAGTTTTTTTGTGTTTAATTATAATACTCATTTATGTATTCATTTATTTGAGTATGTTGTTGTTGTTACTTATCCCACTTGGTAGATGTCTAATCTAGACGAAGCCCACGAACCCGTATGGACTCATGGTTGAAGGGGAAGGGAAGCAGCTTCTGGTGTGATGGAGCACCTGCAGGTAGAAGTCTGACTTTTGCTCCGTTACGCTCTTATAGGAGACCGGGACCTACGGCTTAAAGTGGATTCCGAACTACTACAAACATCCATCGCACCGCCGGGACTCGAACCCGAAACATGTGGTACAGAGCTCAGCCACTCGACCATTCCCTGTATTTGAGTATTAAGCAACTATTAAATTTGCACACACCCAACAATGCAAGCCTCTTTTTCTTTCAGCCTATTCGTCAATTCAAGAACCACCACCCACGCACCGAAGAGCAGTGAGTTGGACATCGCCACACGCCACCCCCTCTCTCCCCACCAAGAAATCATCCCGGAAGGGGGAGCGCTTCAGGGAAAGACGTGACTCCCCTGCCGAACAGGAGGAATCCCGAAATTCGTGATGGGAATCTTTACCACCCCCCGCGTCCTGAGTGCTGCCCGATGGATTTCATTAAGCTGATTCACTCCCCGCAAACAATCTTCATCTGGATCCACCCCCTACTTACTCCCAGCATGAGGATTGCGGGGCTTTCATGTGGTGGCAAGATTGGTTCTTTGGTCTTGAGGTAATCTTCAAAGCCAACTTTGTAAAGTAATGCTTGAGGGACATTTTTTGGATACTATTGTTCAATGAGGTTATATAACATTGACAAAAATAATAATTTAAATACTAGTGTGTCCAAAAAGTAAGAGGCATATGGGCATATGGCATTCCAGGCATATGGTATTTCAATTTTTTTTTTTCTTTTTAGGTTGTTGGCCCTGTCCTGACATCTGTGTGAAAATGTGTGAAAAAACTGTTTCAAAAATCGTCGGAATCAGTTTCAGCATTTCACAAATTCAAGCGTATTTCAAACACTAATTAATATTTTGACGTCAAATTTCACACAGATGTCAAGGACAGTGCCAACAACCTAAAAAAAAAAAAAAAAAAATTGAAATACCATATGCCTGGAAATTTTAAATTGAAAACTGGTCTAACTTCTTGGACACAGTAGTATGTATATTTTTTTTTTAAATATTTGTTAAAAATGTACTAGAGAGTGTATTTTTTGACACTCTTCACTAAGCATGTCCCATTTACTGCCCGTACATAGACATGCAGTACTGTGTAAATAAATATGGACAAAAAAAAAATGTTCATAGTATGAGATTTAATTATCATAAGTTCACTTGCATGCATCTCATACCATTCTAGTAGTAGATATGTCCTCCTCTAGCTTTAATGTTATCATGTACACTTTTTGACATGGATTCCACTGATTTAGAACATATATTTTTTATGTATGTTCTAAATTTTGTGATGTCGCCATCACAAAATCATATACTTTTACGACATTCTCAATCATTTTTCTCTTGGTTGATCAGTCCATCTTACTCACAAAGCTCCACAAGTTTTCAATGAGATTAAAATCTGAGAATTACCAGGCCAATCCAAAACTGTTATGTTTTTTTTCTCTGGACAAATATTGTTGTTAACCTAGAAGTATGACATAGAGTAAGATCTTGTTGAAACACACCAATACCTCCAGCGAACGTTTACGTAACAGGCACAATTTTATCTTGCAATATTAGAGTGTATTTTGAGAATCCATCATTGGTACTAAGCTGCCATGTCCACCAGAAGTAAAATAACTTCAAAACATCTGCTTTTGAGGGTGCTTAACAGTTTGATTGAGATGTTCTCTGATGTGTTCTCCAGCGTTTCGCCTGACAAATGTTGTTCTGAACCTTTGCACAAAAGATGCATTTCGTTACTTAATACAACCTTATTCCATTATAACCATGTTGTTGTTGTTGCGACATATCCTGAGTGTCATGCAATGTGGAACGGGCATCCCGTGAGTAGTCTACTCAGGGATGGAGGGAAGGGGAGGGGAGGCAGCTTCTGTTCTGATAGAGCACCTGCAGGTAGAAGTCTGACTTTTGCTCCGTGTCGCTCTTACAGGCATAGGAGACCGGGACCTACGGTTTAAAGTGGATTCGAACCACTACAAACATCCATGGCACCACCGGGACTCGAACAAGAGACTTGTGGCACCGAGACTAGACATTCGGCCATTCAGGCCCTCCACTCTTGTGAAGTCCACGATTGATATTTCTTGGTACAAAGCAAACGTTTCAGCTTCATTGCAGGTGTTAATAACTGTTTTTGATGGGATGGGGGGGGTGATCTTACCCATCTCCTTGCTTCGATGAGCCCTCCTTGTACTGTCGATGAATCCACATTCGCGCAAGCAGCCAATAATTCCCTCTGCAGATCTTTACTTGTCTTCCGAGGAGGCTGTTAATTATGTTAATAATATTCTTTGGCGAAATCCCAATAGCTCAATGAATCTCATGAAAACTTTTAATTCTATGCATGCATAACATCAGTCAACACTTATTTAGAATTTTAATGATAAAATTAGATGTTTAATGACTCGGATACATCAAAATCTTTGCTAAATAGATGGATGCAAAAAGATTGCAGCTCGACTAGGAAAGAACAATTATACCATTATCTGATTTACCAGTTTTATTTACCCACATCATATCACATTATTTGCCCTCATGTAACTTGTCACACATTTTTGTTACTCCACATTATCTGTTTTATTTGCCTACATGTTTCTTATCCTATGTTTTCTGTTTTATTTGCTCACATTTTTGTTATTCCACATTATGTTTTATTTGCCCACAGGTATCTTATCCGACATTTTCTGTTTTATTTCCTTCATATAACTTATCCCATATTTTCTGTTTTATTTGCCTTCATATCAAACATTATCTGTTTTTATTTGCCATCTTGTATGTTATCTCTCAATATTGCTATTATTTTTTTTTTTTTTTTATCCCACATTATCCGTTTCATTTGCCCACACGTTTCTTATCTCACATTTTCAGTTTTATTTGTTCACATTCTCTTCTCATTCCGTACATTCTTTATTTGCATACACATATCTGGTTAAATCCCGATTCGACAAACTTATTTCCTAGTATTCAATAAACAAGTAATATAAAAAAAAAAAAAAAAATGTTTTAAAGTCAATTCTTTCTTTTTTTTTTTTTTTTTTTCACTCTATTGCAGAAAGTCCTTTATATATAATTTTCATTCATTTTTTTAAAGTTTATCTGGCGTCATCTATCGGTAGGCACATGCAACTTAAATCTAAAACAAAACTAAAATGAATGAATTAAATTTAATGAATTAATTAATATTTGAAAAAAAAAAAAAAAAACTGTATTAACATCAGTGTCCTCCACTACAAGTTCAAACAAAAATTATTTGAACTTGAGGAGTGGATGAATAGAAAGTATTTTATTAAGGATTGAAAATGTGAACAAGATATATACAGGTAGAGTGTGAGCTATTAGAAGGAATTGAAAAAGAGAGAACAACAAGTGTAAAAATTTATCGTAAATCATCGTCCTTCGAACAGGACTGTCCACTGTCACTCGTCCCTGCGCGGCACCTTGAAGGAGGCACGTGGAGGGTGAAGGCCGTGCAAATGAAAGGGAGTCAGCGCTCACCCCTTTCCACGTCACGCCCGCTTCCCAACATCACAGAGGGTCCGCCGACGTTTTTGGCGGGGTCACGGTCGAACGAGTGGCTCTTCGAACGAATCGAACATTTTCGAAATCGGCCTCTTTTTCGCACCCCTTCTGGGAAACGTTCACAAGTGCGCAAAGCAATTTAAAACCTTCATATCTGGGCTGATGGCCGAGGGCTCTTTGCTCTAGAGCTCTTTGCCACAGATTTCGGATTCGAGTCCCGGCTGGGCCATTGATGTTTGGAGTGGTTTGGAATCCACTTTAAGCCGTCGGTCCCAGTCTAATATGGTTGCAGAGCTTTGGGAATAGTGCTGATAACCCTACACTGTAAAAGGAAGCATCTCCTGACTACAAATCAAGACGGACTGATGGTCCGGACACTGATGATGATGCAGGTCTTGGGTTTGAAATCGAAGACGGTTACAGTTACAACTTGAAAAAAATAGAAACGATTGTGGTAACGTGTGTAAACTTCAATCTTTATTACAGATATTAGCCTCATATCGATAGACAAGATGCGTAATGCGAATGTTTCCCCATACAATACTCCACCAGTTACTCTAAAAGTCCTCCTCCTTTCACTCGTCGGTGGGAAGGCTTGGTTTGGTTTGGTTCGTCGCTCTACGGTCATCCTATGTGTACGAGGGCTAAACAGATTGGGACACACAGTTTATAGTGGCTTCCGAATCACTACAAGCATCCATGGCACCACCGGGATTCGAAACCCGGTACCGAGCGCCAGCCACACGGCCATCAAGCCCCGTCGATGGGCTGAGCACGACACATGCAAATAGAACACGAAAAACCGTTTCATTCAAGTTTTTTTTTTTTTTTTTTTTTTTTTTTTTTTAGCAATTGAATGAATGCAGAAATATGCATCAGTGAAATCTGTGACTACAACACTGCATTGTCCAATTTTCTGTTCGACATAAGAAATTTCAAAATTGGGAGCAGAGCACACTTCAGAACCATCCTTTTCAGGAACTTTAGTATTAGCGTAGCATCTATAAGCTTCAGTATTCAGTATCATCAGTGGGATTTTTAATTCAATGAAATCCATGGAAATACATGGACGGCCTTGGCCCCTGACGTGGACAGCCCCACGATAGGCCAAGACCGTCTGCCTACTGGTAGATTTCGAAACATGAGGTGTCTTCGTTTTACGGGTAGAGTTGTCAGCCCTACGCCCAACGCTCTACAATCAGGTTAGACCGAAACCTCCAGTTTAAAGTGGATTCCGAACCCCTACAAACATCCATGGCACCGCCGCTACTCGAACCCGAAACCTGCGGTACCGAGCGCCAGACCGATAGCCATTCAGGCCCATTTATCGATTTATTTCCTGAAATTGAAACAGCTCGCGCCAGGTTAATTAATTTCTCTATTGTACACAATCGGTATTCTAAAATTCAGTTCAAACGCAATAAAGTGCGTCTTCTCCAAGAGCGAGTTCCTTGAACCCTTTTTCCCCTTTCCAAAAGAAGCGAAGGTTGTCAACAAACACGAGTGTTGACATTGAGATGCGGGCGGCCGACTCTTCGCGAAAGCGAAAATGTGTCAACAGCCCCGTGTCAAGGAACCCGATTCATGGATGTGGGGTTTCCCATTTCCTCCGCTTTGGCTCCGTTAGAGCTTTCGGATCTTGGTCAGAGCCACGCACTTATCTGCTTTTCAAAATGAAGAGTTTGTGAAGCCGATACGCGGAAATCGGTTCGATCATCTGCCTTTTCAACCTCTCCGAATGTTGTTCTTTAACGCGCGTTTCCCTCGTTTGAGGCACATCTTCTGTGAGGTATTGCAAAACAACACTTTGACGTCAGGTCATTTGTTGAGAGTTATCGCCCCGCAATAGTAGCCATGGGTTTCTACCAGAAGGCGACTTGCTTTTTAGAACGAATAGGATTGAAAAGTGGGATTGCGTGAATCGTGCTGATTGCCAAATCCTATTGAGGCCTCTTCTGATCGAATAGTTTGACTACGCGTCAGCGAGTGATAGGCACTAGTTTGATTTGGTTTGTCGCTCTACGATCATCTTGTGCACATTTTAGGCTAAACAGACCGGGATCTACAGTTTAAAGTGGATTCCAAACCTCTACAAACACCCATGGCATAGCTCGGATTCGAACCCGAAACCTGTGGTACCGAGCGACATAGCGCGACCATTCGGCCATCAGGGCCCTGTAACAGGCACTAGAGATAAAATGACTCGTGTTGTATAAAAATGAAGCAGAATAACGAAGATAAGTGAAGCGTTATTTTTGTACGACACTTTAACACTTAACAAATGTTTAATATGAGTGAATTATTGTATAAGTCGGTTACAATGACATTATAACTGCAAAACCTTGGGGAGGAAAGAATGAATTTTTCAACAATCACATCACTCGTCCGAAGGCTCGGCCGACACATTCGCAATTTCATCCTCTGTTAGAGACTCATTAGATTTTTTTGTTTGTTTTTTGAAGCGTGAAAGCCTTACAGAACTGTCGTCTCTACAATTCATATTACAAGGTTTTTCTTTTAATAACTCATAAAGCAATCCATTCGAAACCACATACCTTTACAACTAGCTTCTACCTCTTACTGCGGCCTTGTGGCCAAATGGCTAGTGCTCTGGCCTTTGGTATCTCAGGCTTCAGGTTCCTGGCGGTGACATGGATGTTTGTGAGTGGTTCGGAATCCACGTTAAACTGTACGTCACGGTCTGTTTAGCCCCCATGTGCACATGATGACCATAGAGCGAAGAATCAAACCAATGTAACTTTCACACAGACTTTAACAGACACACCTAACATAGATTATCGATGGAAATGGAAACAAAATGTTGTGGAAATACAATCATAGCATTTTTATTTTTAATAGATTACTGCCTAAAATACGCATTATTCTTGGTTGATACTATAAACTTTTCAATTTAAAGGGTTTTATTGAATTAAAATTACAGGTATTTTTTTTAGTAAAAATTTTATTTATTAAAATTTCTTTTGTCGGACTTTCTGATCAGCAAGTGTCTATGGCAGCATCAATGTTCAAGTATCTGGCCATGGAATGTTCGATGGATAGAATAACTAAATTGCGTCATCTGTCTTGTCCCATAGAATTTCTTAAGTATGTTTTTTTTTTTTTTTTATCAATTTTAATTTCGCGAATGATCGCTCAGCACTAGCCGTGGTCACAGGAATTGTTGCAAATTACATAAACACAATGCAGGAAAGCTTGAAAACAAAGTTATTCCATATGATTAATAAATCATCTAGTTCCCTTACGGAAAAAGAAGACTTTTTATTTCATATATAAAAGTGGAGCAAAAACAGAGAATTCACTAATAAGGGAATTTAAAAATGTTCCAGTGGCACATGGGTAACCGCGGGGATTCCCACTTGTGGTTTCGTAAGTATCTATTCAGAACCAGAAATCGGGAAAGTCCCTTCCCGATTTCAACAGATTATGGGTCGTTTTTGTTAAAAAAGATTATTATTATTTATTTCTTGTGTTTTTGCACAAAATGATTCCGTAGGCTGTACTTGATTATAGTATCATTTTTTTTAGTTCAATACATACTACAGAACCGATATAGGTCTACAAGTATGCAAGTCAATGGATTATGTTTTACTTATACTTTTTGCTAGGGGTGTTTAAGAAAAGTAAAAATTACACGATTTTGTTCATTTTCAACAAATGTTAAAAGAAATATTGTACTATTTACAAATACTTCTTAGTAAACGTGCATAACGATATGCCGCATTTGTAACTAGTTTTGGGGCGTATGCACCTCTGAGAATTCCTTTCGAGTTAGTAAATACTCCCTTATTTCTTCAGTAAGTTGATGTCGCAAGTGTTAGAAAATTGTGAAGACTTTGCAGTCCCGTATTTAGACGGCATTGCAATCTGTTCAAAGAGTTGGGAGGATCATTTACAACACATCGATGAAGTGTAAATGACGTGAATTTGATAACAAAACCGTCGAAAAGCAAATTTCCCCAAAACCACACTAAATGTTTAGAGCATATTGTGGGTAATGGAATTAGGACACACGCGGTGTCCAAAATAAAGACTGTTTTAGACTTTCCCACGCCCATCACAAAAACACAAGTTAGAGCTTTTTAGGGATGGCAGGATATTAGGCGCATTGCGTGAAACATTTTTCGACAAACGCTCTAAAAGGAAAAACTAAGAGAGAAAGCATAAATTGGACCGAGGAATGTAATCAGGCTTTTGAAGAGTTAAAACGCATTTTGACTAGCAAACCAATATTGTACACCCCTGACTATAAAAATGAATTTATTCTGTAGACCGATTCGAGCTCATTTGGCTTGGAGATTGTTTTATCACAAAGCGATGACGAAAATAAAGAGCATATCCCATCTTGTATTTGAGTAAAATGTTTTTAGATGCTGAATGAAAATTCTCTACTTCTGGACAAGAGTGTCTTGCAGTGGTCCAAAATTTAACATAGAGCCCTACCGTTTCCCTTTAGTATGGCTAAGTTCTAATGCTGGGTCAAATCCACGTTTAATGTGATGGCCGTTAGAATTACAACCTTTCCAATAGAAGGTAGTTCGTAAGCTGGGCAAAAAAACATAAAAATGCCGATGCCCTTAGCCGAGGTGAACCCAGAACTGAGAGAATATAAAAACCAAATAGCTAGCGCTCAGTACCACAGGTTTCGAGTTCGAGTCTCTTGGTGGTGCCATGGATATTTGGAGTGGTTCGGAATGCGCAATAAACCGTAGGTCCCTGTCTAATTGGATCGTAGAGTGTTGTGGGGGTAGTGTTACTCGCGTCTGTAGCCTATCTTCAAGCTACACGTGCCCCCTTGGGCGTGCTAAATGAGTCACAGCGGTGCAGCCCTTGCTGATGGCATAAATATTACTGTCTTTGCAGTGCCAGCTGCATTAGAAGAACAACATTTATGCATGAAGAAAGTCGGATGAAATCGGATGAAATTGCATTTAACTAATTAAATTTTTATCGAGATCCCTGAGGCTGATGCTAAATACTGGATATCTGATTCAACATTTTGTAAGGGACACAAGAAGATCTCCTTATTCTTAAATAATCAGTCAATTTCTTTCTTTAGTGGCAACACTATCATGTTCAAACATATTTGGATATAAAGCAGGTATTTTTAAATGATATTTAAACAAAATTTCCTTTTCAATGTTTTTAAGAAGTGAATTAAATGAAAAAAAGAAAAGTATTTCGTATTTTTTCACATCATAAATATTTCGTATTTTGTAAAAAGAAGCAAATGCGAGAAAGTACAACGATATTTGCATAATTTTAGCTATCTACAGTAACGAAATGATTATTCATTTGGCGGTTTAATGTGAACAAACCGCTTTCTAGTGAGAATCCAAGGTCGATCACAACTCTGACAGAACAAATGATGCAAGTTTTCACTTTCACCGCCCAAAGTTATTCCGCTGTCTACTTCTCTGAAACGATGAGGTTCGCATTCGGTGCGTAGGGAGAGGTAAAGACTCGTAGTGAAAGAGCTATGATTAAAGAGTAGTTAGTAAACTTGTTTGGTGTTTAGTCCAGGTATCAACAAATTATACTACTAACTATCAGGTGGACTACCACTGTTATAGGAAAAAAAAAAAAGGACGAATGCCAAAGGACACCCATGGCGATCTTTTGAGATGACAGGCAGAAGACCTGATGATAATTTGGATACGAAGCGCCCGAGACCCGCTTAGTAGGGCATGGCCCGTTGAAGCCTCGAGAGCGATGGCCAAGAGTTCACGTTCCACACGAGCGCTCCGGTCTCCCTTCTGTAAACAATCTTCGTGGCCATTTTCCGCTATTGAGGCGCACAACGGAACCGTCTCTAAGCCAGGTGTCTCCAAATTACAGCACCCTCTATCCATCCGGCCTGTCACAGTTCAAGTTGTTGTATTGTGTACAATTCACTTCTCAAAAGTTCTGTTTTTCTTTTCCTAATCGTAGGCTTTCTGTAAATTTGTAGAAAATCTGCAAAGGTTTAGTCTCTTCACGACGTTTATTACTGTATTCTATGAGACCTGATATTGTTTCATTTCAAAATTTATACAGAGTACATTCATTACTTGACCAAGTCACGAAACATTGACATCCCCATTGCACTTTAAATGCCCTGCACTCACCGTACATCTTTCGTTTCTTTTCCATAGTCACACAAATCCAACACAAAAAAGGTACGCATCTCGGAATGAAAATAATGCCCTTGTCGATTCGAAATCAAACTTTTTAACAGGCCAACTCGCGGTCATGCTTTCTCGGAACTTATTCGAAAACACTCGAATCTTCTTGATAAGCTATCAGGCAGCAAAACGTTTGCAGAACAGACTCTAGCTTTGCTATTCACTACTAGATGACGCTATATACTTCGACTCACCAAGCATAATTAGTATTTTTGTGTAATTCCGCCACATCCCAGAATTCTCCGCGGCCATTTTCCGCTACTGAAGCACACAACGGAACCGTCTCTGAGCCAGGTGTCTCCACATTACGGTATCATCCATCCATCCATCCGGCCTGCATGCCTGCCACAGGTTAAGTTGTTTATAGTGTGCAGAATTTACTTTCTCAAACATTCTATTATTTTTTTTTATTTCTTAACCGCAGGCTATCTATAAATTTGTAGAAACTCTGCGAAGGTTTAGTCTCACAATGGCGTTAATATGTTGCATTCTTTGAGGATTGATGTTGTTTCATTTCAAAATATATACAGAGCGACTCAATCACGGAAAATTGACAGCCCGATTTCTCTTTAAGTGTCCTGCAATGGACACTCGCTGTCCTCTACTCACCACACCACACCACATGTTAGAGCTGAATTGCCCCTTTTGCAGTTTGGGAATGATGTGGGTCAGAAGACGTCTGACTGGGGTCTGTAACGCTCTACAGTCCCGTTAGACTGGGGACTACGGCTTAAAATGGATTCTGAAGCATCTCAAAATAATTACAAGTCTTCTGCTTGTCATATCAAAAAGATCGCTGGCGATGGCATGGATATTTTGTGAGTAGTTCAGAATCCACATTAAACTGTAGGTCTCGATTTGTTTAGCCCTGATGTGTACGAGATGACTGCAGAGCGTCAAACCAAAGCAAAAAGATCGTAATTGGTGTTCTTTGGAATTCATTTTTTTTTTTTCCCTATAACAAACTTGTTCCCTACGGTAACATTCCAGCTTTCATGGTGATCGGTATCATGTCGGTGGTTGATAAGCTGTCAGGCAGCAGAACTTTTGCAGATTATGCTCTAGCTTTGCTATTCGCTACAATATGACGCTGTATGCTTCGATTAACGAAGCATAATTAGCATTCTGCCACATCCCAGAATTCAGCACTGTACTACTGAAGAGCAAGGAGGTATCTCCTCCGCAATTTGTCCCTTAAGTACCTGCCGAGTGGAATAGATCCTTTGCACGCCATACATAACACACTAACCTGCTAGTTCCGAAACGCCTAATAGTTTGCGCCTAATTCAGAAGTACAGTATGATGAGCTTGCTAGATTTTAGTCCTTTCAGCTTAGTGGAGGAGTCAGTGTGAACTTTAGGATAAAAAGTTTAGAGACTGCTGGTCTAAGCAAATCGAACACAATATTTTTGCAAGTAAACAATTACTTTTAATCCATGATTCTTGTTCTTGTGTTAACAGTAGATATAATGAAAGTTTCTTTATAGTGAAGTTAAAAGTGCTTTTACATATTTATTTAAAATGATTCGATAAATTCCTATTCGCTAACATATAATAGCATTCGTTCGATAACAGAACTCGGCAATTCGCATAGCATAAGTTTGAAATCAATTATGAAGCAATTCAATTTACATGAGAAATCCTCTATTTCTCATCTGCAGAACCCTCGCTCTCACAGGAATCTTCCGCTGTTTCAGATAATGCTGAATTTTTTCTGTGTCTTGGTTTGCCACTCTCTTCTGAAGAGAGCTAACCGGACAGTTTAAAGGCGATTCCGAACCCCCTCACAAACATGCATGCAACCGCCACGATTAAAACCAGAAGACTGCTGTACCAAAGACCGCCCACATCTTTGAATCTTTTGAGTTTGTCCAGTTAAATTTTGCTTTCAATTCAAGGTTTAATCTGAAAGGTCTAGCTCAATTGCAAGGTATAGCTCAAGATGATGGAACTATAAGTGGAATGTGCTACTATTACTACACCACATCACTGTGCCTAGAGTGGAGGTGCCCCTTGACAGTTTGGGAAGGATGTGGATCTGATTATGCTCTGTGACGCTCTACAATCTAGGAGAGCGGGACCTACGGCTTAAAGTGGATTCCGAACCACTACAAACATCCATGGCACCGCCGGGATTCGAAGCCGATATCTGTGGTTACCGAGTGCCAGAGCGCTAGCCACTTGGCCATCAGACCCCAATTGGACTGTGCTGAAGGTAAATACTTCCGGTGCTCGATACATGGATCACTGTGCGGGAAGCATTGCTGCAGCCACCACTTTCAGGAGACTCAATGATGAATGTGTGCACAACATGGCTAGTAGGAGTTTCACAGGTTTTCTTCCATACGGTACGACGACACTAGTCGTTGGGTTGCTGTTCCACCTTCGTCTTTCTAAAGGCTCGTGCCCACCAAGGCGAGAAGATGCAAGCGAAAAAAAATTTGACCAATCACTAGCCTCACCGCGGTCGCCTGAAACCGGTTTGCAGTCCGCCTCTTGGAGTTGCCCAACTTTCAACTCGAAGCGGTTTTTCACTAGGCCTAATGCTATTTCTGACGTTTCGCTGTGAAGGGGTCGAAAAAATTTTGTCGCTTGCTTCTTGAATCTTCACGTCTCTCGCCTCGGTGGGAATGAGCCTTAACGGGTAGGGGTGCTACATAGCTCTGTGTACTGGGGCGAAGATTGGATTGGTTTGGTTTGTCGTTCTACGGTCATTTTGGGCACACGAGGGCTCATTAGATCGGGACCTACAGTTCAAAGTGGATTCCGTACCACTACAAACATCCATGGCACCACCACTGGGGCGAAGAAGATAGATTCAATAGCAATTGGGGCGGCTTATGAAAGAGAAGATCGAGCAGCCGCTTGGAGCGGATTTAGCATTGGAAAAAAGACATTCTCTAAATGAATTAAGTAATTTTTAGTTAATTATATTATATATTTTTTTGTCACTGGTAAGATGAACTATTCCATATTAATTTTTTTATTCTTAAATCGACTTTAAATTTTCTAAATTTTTTTTTATTCTTAATTTAAAATTTTAATTCTGAATTAATTTTTAATTCCTTTTCCCGTTATTTTATAGTATTAGCAAGTAACCCGAAGTAAGGAAGCAATAGTAATTATTTTAAAATATTAAAGTATAAGTAATTATTTAAGTAAAGTATTATTATCCTTTTTAAAAATACTCTTCAACTAATACAATTTTTAATCATTAAATTATGGGAATTGTTTTGGCTCGTGCTCTTGACCATTATCAATTTTGGTCCTTTTCACTGAAATCTGTAATTTTTTTTTAATTTCGTTCACAAGCTGATAATTAAAATTTAACTAATGTAAAATTGTTCTAACAGATTGTTTAGTGAGAGGTACAACATTTTTGTTTAACTGTAAAAATGAGATTTACAGTTAAATAAAAATGTCGTAAATCTCATTTTTACTCATCTGAAATCTCAAAAATTCTTTACTTCATTATCATCATTATCATTCTTCAAATCTAATCTTTCTTTAACTGTAAGTATGAGATTTTTCAAGAAAAGAAAATCGTTTGAAGTCTATAGTTTATTTATTTTTTTTTTATATTATGTCCAATCTGTTTATAGGCCTAACAGTTTACATTATTTTTATTATCCTTTATTTATTTTTAATTACCAGATAAATAAGCGTTCGAGTTTATTCCAACTAATGACCGGACCAGCATCCTGTATAGATATGCAAGTTGAACACGATTATCAAAAGTGTTCCTTTTCCATCCACTCTGTCCTTGAAGAGATGCGAGAGAGGATATTCTCCTCCTTAACTGTGACAAATCGTCCTGACCCTAACTGGACGAGAAACAACGCATTCCTCCGTTCGCACCTCCGCCACCCCCGCTGCGGAGGGTTGTCGAACAGCAGCGCAGTTAGATGCCCTCAGGTGTGTGCACACTTTGACCTTGGGCGTCCGACGGAGGTCGGCGCTATTTGGCGGGAAAAAGCACGTGGCTGCTTTGTTGGGAGACCTATTGATGCAATCGAGGTAGGGGGGTGGGGGTGGTAGATAGGCGAGGTGCGTGCGCCCATAAGAAAAAAAAAACTTTCATGTTGAGGCTTGACTTTGCTTGCTTGCTTCACACCAGTGGAGCTGACGTTGGTTTTTAGTTGGCATGTGCCGACACAATGCTACTTTTGTGCAACTTTTATTTTTTTATTTTTTATTTTTATTGGCGTAATTGCGACGACCATGACTCGGTCGGTTAATGTGCTCGGCTAACAAAGGCTGCTTCAAACGGCGGTGTTTTCGTTTTTAGCGCCGTCATCGGACAGATTGCGCCAAGCGAAGGACAGATAGATGCTTCTCTGCCGTTCTCAGTAGCTGCTGCAACTTTTAACCACAGGGAGGGAGTCGCATATTTTTGTAGGAAGTCGGAATCTGTTTAAATATATGAAAGAGTCAGATTTTTAAACAGATTCCGACTTCCTACAAAAAAATTTTTCCCTTTTTCCAAAAAAAATTATTATAGGAATTAATGTTATTAAATTAAAGGGGCCTGCATGGCCAAGTAGCTAGCGCTCTGGCGCTCGGTATCACAGGTTTCGGGTTCCGATGTTTGTAGTTGTTCGGTAGCCACTTGAAACAGCAGGTCCTAGTCTCACAGGATAGTAGAGCGTTGGGAGGTAGTGTTCCGCGTCCGTAGCTTATCTCCAAACTACACGTTTCTCCTGGGTAGTGCTGAGTGAGTAACGTCGGTGCAGCGTTTGCCTTAAGACTTCTAAAACAATTGTCTAAGTGTTTGCCAGCTGCATTAGAACAAAAAAATGTTAAAATTAAATGTTAAGAGGGCAATTCAATTGCATCGTATTACCATTACTACTACACCACATCACTGTGCCTAGAGCTGAGTTGGCCCTTTTACAGTTTGGAAAGGATGTGAGTGAGAAGAAGTCTGATTGGGCTCTATGATGCTCTACGGTCATGTTAGATTGGGACCTACAGCCTAAAGTGGATTCCGAACCACTACAAACATCCACAGCGCCCCCGGGACTTGAACCCGAAACCTATGGTACCGAGCGCCAGAGCGCTAGACACTCGGCCATTCAGGCCCAAAATGTTATATTACCACCAGAAAAGACAGTGACTTCTTTACCAAGCAAACCACGTAAGAGTTGGGACACTTTCCTCACCGCTGACGCTTATTAAAAGCTGCGTTGGATCCGCCATAGTAGAGGACCTATGGCGGATACAACACCGAAGAACTTTTTTTTTTTTTTTTTTTTTTTTTGCTCTAATGCAGCTGGCAAACAGACAGTTGTCTTGGATACCCTGAGGCAAGCGCTGCACAGACGTTACTTACTTAGTACTATTCAGGAGGTGCGTGTAGCCTGAAGATAAGCTGCGGACGCGGAATAACAATACCTCCGGGACTTAAGGTTTAAAGTAGATTCCGAACCACTACAAACATCCATGGCACCGCCGAGATTCGAACCCGAAACATGTGGTACCGAGGGAAAGTGCGCAAGCTACTCGGCCATCAAAAGGCCGACTGAAATTAAAATTAAATTTAAATAAAGCTGTTTTACGTTTAATTGAAATAAAATGACTGATTTACGTTAGTAGTTTTTTCGCATTTTAAACCTTGTCTTGCAGTACTCTGATGTCTCTGAAGATGAAACACAGTCTTACAAATGAATGAACCATTGTTTTATCAAACGGTTAAAATGTTTCTGGTATTTTTATTTTCTTGAAGATTATTCACCTCATTCTGTGTTCCCCGGCTTTCTTTCATGACTGTGATACAAAAATGAACCCCTTGCTTTAATTGAAAATCAGCCATCAGGCCCCTTTTTTTTCCAAACTTCTAGGAATTAATGTTAAAATTAAATATTAAGAAGGCAATGGTATTACTACCAAAAAAGACAGCGACTTTAAGACGGCCTGCTTTTCCAAGCAAACCACGTAAGAGTTGAGAGACTTTTTACCCCTGAGGCTTATTAAAAGCTGTACTGGATTCGCCATGAAAGGAGAGCTTATAGTAGTAATTTTATTATCAGGAAGAAATATGCATTGAACATACTACTGAGTTTAAAAAGAAAAACCAATTTTCAATTTAAAATTCCAGGGGCTTATGGAATTTCACTTTTTTTTTATTTCTTCTTCAGGTTGCTGTCGCTGTCCTTGACATCTGTGGGAAATTTGACGTCAAAATATTCATTAGTGCTTGAGTTACGCTTGGCTTTGGGAGACGCTAACACTGATTCCGGCAATTTTTCAAATGTTGGAATGAATTGAGCAAAAACATGCATTCAATTTTGTTTGCGAAACGTACAGAATGTTGCAGAAGGCATTCGGTGGGCATTCCTATATCGGAGAGAAACATTCAGACGTGATATAAAGAGTTCAAAGAAGGCAGAGAACGCGTTGAAGACGAAGAGACCTCCGGTCGACCCTCCACCTCAACCGACGAAGCTCACGTCGAAAAAATTAAACATTTGGTGCTTGAAAACCGTCGATTTACAATTAGAGACCTTGCTGATGATATTGCAATTTCAGAAGGATCGGACCATTCCCTCAATTTTGAGCCTTAAACGCGTCGAATCTCGATTGGTACTGAAAACACTGAATGCGCCAGCTCACACTGCATTGGTACTTCGTGACTTTTTAGCCAGAAATGAAACCCATATCGTTCCACCGTATACACACCATGCGACTTCTGGGCCTTCCTTAAACTCAAAAAACCACCGGGGACACCGTTTTGTGTCGATTGAAAAGATTCAACATGAATCTTTGAAGGCCATCCCGGCCAATGACTTTTTAGCATGCATTGAGGATTGGAAACAAAGTTGGCATTGTGTCCGGAGGGGATTACTTTGAAGGCGATGAAATAAATTGGGAAGAATAAATAAAGATTTTATACTTTTTGGGCACTATATATAGAGAATGTACATAGAGAATGATTTGAACGAAATTCTACAAGCGGCACTGCTGTTTCTACGGTATCCAATGGTTTTTTTTTTATTCAATGTCTAAGATTATTTTTTATGTGGATCCACACATCTTGGTGCAACTGCTTCGAGTCATTTTAAAGCGGAGAATATTATGCACAATAAATGACGTAGAAATAAATAACAATGTCAGTCACAAAGAGTCGAATTTTAAAAACTTCTGTCTCTTTACCGTACTTTTAGGAACTGGGATCTTCTCTAAAGGATTTTTGAAAATCTCATGAAATAAATACAAAGACTGTCATTGAATATCTGTAACGACAGTTTATTTCATAACAAAATATTTTTTTAAAAATTTTAAGATTTAAATGTTTAAGTAAATTTTTATAATTAATTTAAAGTTTTTTGAAAAAAATAATTGGTCTTACTTTTTAGGCACAGTAGAATTACAAACAGAGCTGTTCGTGTTTAAAATGTAAAATTTCCTTTTCTTAAGCTATTCTACTATATTGTGATATTTATTTATGTAATTGAGTTATTTTTTAAGGACATATGTATTTTTTGACAGCAAATTGAAAGTGCAAGAACGTCTTTCAAGTGAGTACAAATATTGCACCATTAAAGTGGAAAAAAAAAAAAAATGCTTTATCAATGCGAAACTGTTTGCATTGATAAACGAGTTCAATCAAAGTCATTGAATTTAGCAACCGAATATTTCTAAATATGTTAGTAAATTTCATCATAAATTACAGTAAGGAATCGGCATTAAAAATAAGATATCTTTGCTTCGTCCTGTTTTTAAAGTTTTATTTTCAGTTCTTTGGCTTAATAGGTATCTGCATAAGTGTTTGCCAGCTGCATTAGAAAAAAAAAAATATTTCGTTTATAAAAAATTCGTTTTTCATTCAATTTTCGTTTATGAAAAAATTATTAATGAAATGTGAAAAAAATAGTTGTTATTCGAAAGATTATCGCTGATTTGGTTTCATCAAAATGAAATATTTGATGCTGGGCGATATTTTCATCCGGCTAAAGAAAAAGTATCAAAACATTTTTTTAACTAAAACGTTTAAACTGTAGTTTGAAATTTGCCTTATAAGATTTTCTTCTCGTTCGTCTTTCAGACAAAAAAAAAAAAAAATAAAATAGTACAGAAAATACGACTAGCTTGGATACCACACACCGTGAACAATGGATCGATAGCTGAATGCTACGTAGCTTGCTTGAGAAAAGATTAACAGAGTTATCACTATTGTCGTGGATGTCTTACTTTAGAGCAGTGGCTCTCAAAGGGTGGCATCCTAGACTTACAGTGACATATGTCACTCTTTTATTAGCTACTCTCTCTCTCGCCAATTTTCCCATTCAAAGACAGTTTTCAATGCAAACATCTAACCTTTCTGGTTGCTTTTTCTTCTTTCTTCACATAAAAAGTTGCCAAAGAAATTTTCCAAGAAGCTAGGAAAGGGCATTTCCATTGTAGGTTACTAGGAGTGTTATCGTCTATGGGATTTTCATTGTTTAAAAATTCCATTGCAGCCTCCAAGACACCGTCGTCTTTAAGTAGAAGTCTGTGGAATTGACCATCCGCATATAAAACTGTCCGACGATAGTTGCGGGTGTTTATTTCTGATGCAAAATTTGTGTATAGCGCGCCTAGATTTATTTGTAAGATTTTAAAAATTTAAAACTTTCAAAAACTTCAAAAGTTTTGGAATCATTGCGTCGGAGATGCCATCATGTCACAGCACCCAGTCACGCATCATTCTCACCATATCCTTCCCAAACTGTAAAAGCGCAACTCAAGTCTAGGTGTGGTGTGGTGTGGTGTGGTGTGATGTAGTAGTAGTAGTAGTAGTAGTAGTAGTAGTAATAGCAGTAGTAGTATCTACAGTGGTACACCACCCTCTTCTGGAAAGCGGTGGAATCACGTAAACACGTCGATTATACTTGTTTAATCATATACAATGCTATTTTGTAGCGAGTAGCAGAACTAGAGCATTGCAAATTGTACAATGCAATCAAAATAAACTGTTTCAGTCCGGATGGAGGGTTATGGGAGTAGTAGTAATGGAGGGTTAAGCCATTTGTTTGAAATCATTACCTGCTTGTTTTAAGTGCTTGGTACTTAACTCATTTTCGTGCTTATGACGAGAGGTTTCAGCATCGCAAGAAACTTTAATTCATTTCGGCTTCTATACGAGTTTTGAACTTTGGTTGAACTTCTTCCAGCAAAAAAAAAAAAAAAAAAAAAAAAACCACATTGTTGGGAAATATACGCTATGCTGCTTCGAAGCGAACATCCAAATCGGCGAATATTAATGCAATAAATTAAGCAGATGCCACCAGACGCGAGAAAGAAGGCAGATTCATCACCACACGCTAGCATCTTCAACGCGGTGTAAATCAGACCTGCATTTCGCCACCACAGAGAATCCCGCTTTGTTCGCAAATGAGTGTTGGCCAATCAACTGACAGGCGAAAGGGTTGGAATCTTCCTGCCCATAACGCGTCCCGGGAGACAATGAGAATCGTCTGCAGCGCGAAGGACACTCAAAGAGTTCGACGATTCCCTGTCGCAACTGCTGTCTAGTGACCCTGAGAATGCGCAGAAAGACACCTTCTTAAGAACACTGTTCTATTTTTGGCAAATCAAATAGATGTAACTGTTCAATCCCGCTCACCTCACCACTACCACCCCTACATAGGGCCATGTTGACCTCTACTCATTAGAAAGATGAGCTTTCTGTATATCACGAACTGCCCACCAAGGGGTGGTTTTTTTTTTTGTTTGGTTGTCGCTCTACGGTTATCTTGCACACACGAGGGTTAAACAGACAGGGACCTACAGTTTAAAGTGGATTCCGAACCACTCACAAACATCCATGGCACCGCCGAGACTCGAACTCGAAACCTGTGGTACCGAGCGCCAGAGTGCTAGCCCCTCGGCCATCAGGCCCCTCATAAATGAGGAAACCCACTGGCGATTGCATCCATAATTATCGAATCTGAAGCCTGGGATACCAAAGGCCAGAGCGCTAGCCATTTGGCCACCAGGCCGCCCCACCCTTACATAGGGCTATGTTCATCTCTACTCATTTTGAGTTTCCTGTACATCACGAACCGCCCATCTAGGGACATTATGCCATCACACTTTCAGGGATGGTACTTGTAGATCTGGGGGGCCTGATGGCCGAGTGGCTAGCGGTCTGGCGCTCGGTACCACAGGTATCGGCTTCAAATTCCGGTGTTGCCATGCGTGTTTGTTCGGAATCCACTTTAAACCGTAGGACCCGGTCCTAATAGGATCGTAGAGCGTTACGGGGGCATTGTTGCTCCGCGTCCGTGGCTTATCTTCAAGTTATACGCGCCCGCTGGGTAGTGCAAAGAGAGTAACGTCGGTGCAGCCCTTATGGCATAAAAGATCACGGTCTATTTGCCAGCTGCATTAGAAAAAAAAACAAAAAACTTGTAGATATGCACCCTTCACCCAATTTCTTCTTGATAAAAGAAATAATTTTTTTCACAGCCCGGCATCTACATTGAATCAATTTAGTAACAAGGAGAGCTTTCGTTTTTCTCTAATTGCCTAAATTAAGTCTTTTTTTGCCAACATTTATGCATTCATTCTTGAGTGCAGCACTGAAACTTTCATGCCCGTAGACAGCACTGAATATTGCATTCTTGAAGATAGCAATGAATCTTAATTCTCGAGATATTTCATGCTCTTTAAACCAGAAACAGATAGGACGGCTTGGCAGTAATTAAGTGAGTCATGTGGCAGTATATAGTATATATATATATATATATATATATATATATATATATATATATATATATATATATTACTAAAGTCTAATAATTTCCTGCAGGTATAAATTATTTTGTCTGAAACTATAGCTGGGTTTCCATAAGTAAATCTCAGATATATTGTCTTCGTTAGAGATTTTAAAACATCCACGATGCAACTTAAGTCCTTTCGTATTTTAAATGGAGACACAGTACCAAGGTTATTTGAAGATTTGCAAAATTTCAGGTGACTAAGTGACGACACAACATGAAATTTTGCAAATGCAGACATCCATTGTCTTTCCTCTGCATTCTACTACACTAGGATCAGAACCTGTCATATCCAGAAACGGACGCGACGAATTTAGGCCTTCGTGTGCATGACGAGATCTTTTAGATAGAGAATTCATGAGGTGAAGAAGAGAATTAGGGTATCATATCCGCCGCCCACCAAGAAGTCCTCCACTAAGAGGGAAAACAGATTCCTACGATAGTGTTGAACAAGACCTATATGGTCAGACCTCCACCCATAACGATTTTGGTTTGTGACTCTAAGATCCTTTTTTTACATATTAGGGCTTATCAAACCGGGACCTACAGTTTAAAGTGGATTCAGAACGACTAACAAACATTCATGTCGGCCCAGAATTCGAACTTGAAGCCTGTGGCATCAAAGGTCAGAGCACTTGCCATTTGGTCGTCAGACTGCTTTGAATCCGAAGCAACTCCAGAGCCGAGAGCTGCTTACTATCAGCCGATTGATTCGCAAATTGTACCGCCCGTCTACTATAAGTGAAGGCCAAAGAAATGTGTTGACCATACACAAGCCGAGACTCCAACTGGTCTCAATCGTTATGCTCGAGAAACACAGAGACTGGCGTTGTTAATGGTGCAAAAATATTAGAAAAAGGATAAAATATAGATATTCAAAAACAAAACAAATAATAAGAAATAAGACAGATTCAGCCAGTTAAACAAGAATAAAACGCATGCAGATAATGAGTTGGTACAATCTGTACGGAAATTATGAGGTCGGTCTAGACGCAGCAGAAGAAAATAAAAAGAATCCGGAAGAATGAAGGCAAAGATCCCAGGGGTCTTAAAATATATATACATCCACAGAAAAGTTGTAAAATCTGCATAGAAGATGCGCCCTGATGGGAGTCAGCACTGAAAATTCATTCTTGAATTCTTCTTCTATTCATTGAATACTACATTTTCAAAACAGCACTGAATGACTGCATTGCAAGAATGCTGACGAAACTGAACATTTTATATTGTGTGAGTTATGACTACCGTCCTTGTCACTGGAGAAGACCGACCACGTTCAAATCACGACTTTCGTTAATAAAATCGATTTTTGTTTTTCAATCTTGTTTTAAAGATCAGACTTTCAGGTTTCGAAAACAGTTTTGGGTTTGTTTTTAGAGTCGACCGACAGCTGTTTCATCACGAGTTGTTGGTATTCCTGCATTCAAAACATTAAATTAAATTGGTTTTCTGTATTTTTAGCTACGCCGTCTCACGATCACATTCGCAACGAGTGTGACCAGATCTGCATAGTTGTGCTCCAAAAGTAGCAAAATCGAGCTACTATGTATATTTATATATAACCGCTAATACATATATATATATATATATATTTTTATATATGCATTACTTTTATTATTTAGGATAAGTGCATTTTCTCTAGTTTTTTTTTAATCTATTGCATGCGTTTTTGTCTGTCTATACAAAAACTAAACCAAAATTATTTCGTTTTTATAAATATCAAAAATATGTATTAGCAGACTATCAAGTATTATCCGATTTGTATGTTTGGTTTGACGCTCTACGGTCATTTTAGGCACACTTTGGGCTCATTAGACCGGGACTTACAGCTTAACGCTTAACTTCCGAAGCACTCACACACATCCATGCCACTGCCAGGATTCAAACCTGAAGTCCCGTGGTACCAAAGGCCAGAGCGCTAGCCAATTGGCCATCAGGTCACTGCCAGATTTGTAGATTAAAAAGGACTAAAACAAAAATTCAACGGCAATAGAACGTCTCACATTTTAGAAATCGTTCACTGCGAATAGAAATATTGAACGGATGAAAGTTTTATTGCATTAAGCAAACTAAAATTGTTTGTGATTTTATGAAATAAAAAAAAATTCAATACAGTATCTTATTTTAAATATTTGCAGTCGGTAGTTAAAGTACCCCCAGAAAGTAGTGCGTCGTCCAATTTTAAATTTTTGTAGAGAGGAAGCTTAAAAATCGTCCCACCCACTATTTGTTGCCTAATCTGGCAACACTGTTTGGGTCATCGTCAGATTAGAATGAAATTTCCACTTTTATGTTTTGATTGGTGAGATCATTGAACTAAAAAGTTTTTAATAGATTTCTTGAGGGGATGTCGGCTTCGTGTAAAAAGAAAAAAAAACATTTCCATAACACTGTTGGCTCTCAACGTGCTCGGTTACTTTGATAAATAACTTTCGGCTTTTGTTGAAATTGATGCGGTTCTTCATTCAAACAGTTAAATGATTTTTAAACAGTTAATACTGTCTAATGGATTAAATTAAAAAAAAATAACTTCTTATCAAAGATACAAGACCAAATGTCAATTTCCAGAATTTCTTGCGTCTGGCAACTGGCGTACCGAATACGGAGTACCCCTTAATCTCCTCGTCTTAATACATACATATATTTACAATGTTAATTGACTGATTTAGGTTAGTAATGGTAAAAAATAAAGTTTCTGAAAATTTAGAAATGGTACTCTAAAAATTAAAAAAAAAAAAACTAAAAATAGATAAAAACAAAATAAAAAAATTTAAGTACAATTAGGGAACAGCTGTCGATGTCATAAAAATATTGTATAAGATTAAAATTAATTGTTGTGCGTATGGTGTAATGATAAATATGTGACAAAAGCGTAATATAATAATCCCCCCTCCCCCCTCAAAAAAAAATTCTATCTATCTATTAATTTTTTTGATAATTTTTGTCTAATCCTTTTTATTTTACGTCAAACAAAAAAAAAAAAAAAGGGGTAAAAAAAGAAAAGAAAACCTAACTGTGTCACTAGTCGGCAAAAGAATTAAGGCGCACAGAATAACTGAATTGCGACTGGGGCTTTGAATCGAACCTTCGACCTTACGGTTAGGATTTGATTCTTTAATGCTGCGCCAATTCGGCTTGTTTAGTGGAAGGTCGCTAATTTTTAAGCCAAATGGGTTCTCGGATACACAGTGAGAAAATTTGTCTCAGTGAATGTTTAAACCCACTCCATTACCTGAGTTCGCTTGCTCAGAATAACAGCCATGGTGTCTCTTTACATTTAGAAAACACTCAAAGGAGACGTTATAGATGTCTCTGGGCATTTTTTGCGAGCTTTTCACACCAGGGTGTTAAGTTAGAAGGCACCGAATTAACTCATTGCTAATCTGAGGACATTTTGAATTTCTTACATGTTGCATGAGATTTGCCGAAAGTGATTTGAAAATAATCCCCGAAAAAGTAGCTGAGGTGGGTGCTGCATTAAAATATGTGTAGTGTGTGTAAAGAGGGCTGTAATTCATTTTAATAAGAATTGTGAATGAATTCAAAGAAACACTGAAGACGATTGAGTTATGTTGAGAAAAGTTTAAAAGAACATAGGTCAGTTGACAAGAATTAACATCGATTCAGTGTGTCATAATAAATGTGTATAGATATATTTATTCTTGGAAAATATAACCTGGAAGCAGTCTAGATATTATACAGAAGGAACACATCCATACAAAACAATCCAGGGAGTGTTTGTAATCTCTCATCCCGAGAGATACGAAATGAACCATAAACACTTGCGCAACAGTATTCGCTCAACGTAAAAGTATCAAGTGCTTCATAGAAACACAATCCTGTTGTTTATCAAAACCATCATCAAACGATCAAGTCCTCCCAACCATTCAGAACTTCAAAAAAGGCTATTAGGAAAACATTTATATCAAACGGTTGGACTGCATGGGCAAATCAAAACAGAACACAAATATTGATATATACAACAATATGGTGTAAATCGTGACGTCCAGGAAATCTGTAAAACCGCGAAAGAACTATTTGTTGTAAAATTCCAAAAGAAATGAATTATAAATAGCATCCCGAGGACAGCGGATTTATCTCATGAATCAGAAGAAACCATTTCGAAATGTTTAAATACGAAGAACAGATTCGACTATGATTTTAAAAACTCTAATCTATCACCTCTCTTATCAATAACTAACTCGCGCATCGAAAACACTGAGTTCCAAATAACAGATGTGCAATCATCAAAATGGAATGTTCTCTAGAATCAAAAATCATTTCTAAGATATCAAAATTAAAAAAAAAAAAAGAAATTGAAGATTTTTCATCAGCGAATAATTCATTTCATTTTTCGCGTCCGGTGTGCAAAAAGGAAGTTCATTTCATTTCTTTTTTATTTATTTATCTGTTCGCTTTTCTCAGGAATTAAATTACAATTCTCCGCAATAATAAACTTCTTATTTTCACCTCTATGCTTCGTCCTCTCCTTAACTATGCTTGCCCGGTATGGGCCTATACTGCTAATCATAATACTAAAATCTTGGAAGCTCAACAAAATATGACAAATAACGAATGCCAACTGGTTCATGAGAAACGCCGATATTCAAAGATCAATCTCCCTGCTACCTCTCAAAAAGTACTGGAAAAAACTTGCAGAAATGTTTTTCAATAATATTGACAACCATCTGACATCTGGCCATTCAAGAGATGATGATGATGAATGAAGTGGTATATGGGGATGTGAAGCAACAAGGACTATAATCCCCTAATCCCTATATATATGAACCGTTGGTTTTTTCCTTATTTTTAATATGTCATTCTCCACAACGCTCTACGATCGTGTTAGACCGGGACCTACGGTTTAAAGTGGATTCCGAACCACTACAAACATCCATGGCACCGCCGGGACTCGAACCCGAAACCTGTGGTACCGAGCGCTAGCCACTCGGCCATTCAGGCCCTCATTCAAGAGATCGAACACTATGAACCGCACGCTAATTTTAAAAGACCTAGGAATTTTCTGCTGTAACCTACCTAAATTCAATTTTGTAGCGTTGGACTTTTTAAATTCTCACGACTTCCTTTAATCTCTGGGCATTGCCGATGTTTTCATTCTTTTAAGTTTGTCACCAACGGAGATGAGGCCCTGACGCTCAATGAGCTCCAATAATCTTCAACATCGTCATCTTATCAATAACTAACTGATGCATCGAAAACACTGAGTTCCAAAGAACAGATGCGCAATCATCATTTCTCTAGAACCAAAGATATCAAAATTAAAACAAGTAATAAAAAAAAAAATGTTAAAGTCAATTCCTATTTTTTTTTGTCACTCTATTGCAGAATGTCCTTTATAAATAATTTTCATTAATTTTTTTAATCTTATCTGGCGCCATCTATGGGTAAATACATGCAATTTAAATCTAAAAAAATTAAATTAATGAATTAAATTTAATGAATGAATTAATATTTGCAAAAACTGCATTAACATCCAGTGTCATCCACTACAAGTTCAAAAAAGTGTATTTGAACTCGAGTGGACGAATAAAAAGTATTTTGTGAACGAATGAAAATTTGAACAAGATATATATAGGGATAGGCTGAGCTAATAGAAGAAATCGAAAAAAAAAAAAAAAAAAAAAGAAAAGAAATGGAAGCATTTTTTCATCAGCGAATAATTCATTTCATTTTTTCGCATCCGGTGTATAAAAGGAAGTTAATTTCATTTTTTTTTTTATCTCTCTGTTCGCTTTTTCTCAGGAATTAAATTACAATTCTCCACAGAACAATAATTTTGGGGTAGCGTGGGAATGCGTCGGTTTGGCGAGAAGCGTGGGCGATGCAGGTCCGAGAGCGGCAACCCTGCTCCGGGCAGCATTGCCCCTCCACAAGGCCACACGAGAGATTTTGGGGAATGAGAAATAAGGCGAATAATTCATTCGCCCAAAAGTGATTTTGCCTGCTATGCACCTGCGCCGTCTTTTTCTGCGCACCTGTCGCCCCCTTTTCGAACGACACGACAGATGCAGATGGAATGATTGAGGGAGGTGCAAACGATTCTTTAAGTCCCCCTTCCCTATTCTCTTGCTGAATCGGAAGTGGCCACTTCATGAAATTCGAGTAAAAAAAAGGGAAGGGCTCTTGCTTAATTTTTAAATATTTTTTATTGCGCTACATTTTTACTTTTAATTTCTGTATTTACTTTGATGATTTTTCCTGCAGGAAGTTTTAATGGTTTAGATTCCGCATAGGTACTCCTGAAAGAAATGTCTGTTAATTTCTTATAAAACGCACAGTTTACATCTTCGAGTGAAACATCTGGAGTGCCTATTGCCTATTAGAAGGGCCAGATTGAATTGAAAATTCCATCGAGAATCAGAACCAGTGTGATAAATCAGTAGCTTAGAAAGTCCTTAAGATTCTATCCCAGGGAAGATTCGTTTCAAACATTTTTTACAAATAAAGCTGTTTAAAATACTATTCGATTTATTTAAAAGCCACCAGTAAGGCTTTTAAGAAAAAGAGATTTGTGATATCGCAAAAGTAGATTTAAGGTTGTTATTATAAGATATCTGCTGTAATATAAAAACATCAACAAATTCAAGAAAGTTCAGGTAAACTTTTGTGTGTGTGTGTTAGTCATTTTAAAAACTCCACAACTAACCCTGTATGACGAATGCGTCATGTAGTTTTGCAACTAATAACAATACTTCTACCACATCACATCACATCACTGTGCCTAGAGCTGAGTTACCCCTTTACAGAAGGGCACTGTGACGTTCTATGGTCCTATGAGACCGGGACCTACAGCTTAAAGTGGATTCCGAAACACTACAACATCCATGGCACCGCCGGGATTCGAACCTGAAACTTGTGATACCGAGAGCCACAGCGCTAGCCACTATGCCACTCAGGCGATATCATAGAGAAATATCGAATGGTTTCATTAGTCGGTCTAAGTCATCCTATGCACACTTTAGACTAAGTGGGCCGGGACCTACAGTTTAATGTGGATTCCGAACCACCCACAAACATCCATGCCACCTCCAGGCCTATCGTATCGAATACGATATCATATCTAGTCTGCGCGGCCTGATGACCAATTGGCTAGCGCTCTGCCCGTTGGTACCGAAGGCTTCAGGTTCGCATCCTGGCGGTAACATGGATGTTCGTGGGTGATTCGGAATCCACGTTAAACTGTAGGTCCCGGCCCCTCTTAGCCTAAAGTGTGCATAGGATGACTGTAGTGCGGCAGACCAAACTATAGTTTCCTAAAGATGGAGATGATTCGACTATCGCAGAGTAAAAGACCATTTCGCATTCAGAAAACAGGCCGTTAACAAATCTAATATTTTTAAAAAAGAAAATTAAAACTCGGAATCAATTACTATCCTCTACAGGAGTCCGCCGATCCTTCCTGTTTTCGAGTTTAAATAAAATTGATTTTCAAGTTTTTAGAGATCGGAATTTTCCACGAGACGAAATTACGGGAAATTATCCGTCGCGACTGAGGATTTTCATTAAAATGTGTTTTTCAACTCTCAGAGAGGGCAACGGCCCCAAAGGAACAGTTTTTCAATGACGGCATTTTTTCTGCATTCCGAGAAAGGAATACAGCACACCCAAAAGGGTGGTCAAGGGCCGATCGAGCGGCGAACTCTCTCGACCACCCCGACCGAAGAGAGGGGTGCTCCAATTCATGTCAAGATCGCACTGCAGACGAAAAAGAATAGTCTGCGGAGTGGGTTATCGTACCGGCCGTCTGCTCTCCCGGGCTCAACCCTCGCCCTCCTCCCCCTTCTTTCTGGAATCCAGTGGCGGGAAAATGACTTGGCGGAGTGTGGGCGCCCTTGGCGATCGACCCGCGTCGCCAAGTGCGTTGTGCAGTGGGTGTGTCAGCCAAAGAAATCTCCCGACTCCGTCGTTTTATGTATTATCATCTTGACGGATGGAAATGGGAAAGAAAATGTGCGAAATAAATTCAATAGCTTTTACTGAACTTATATATCAATAAACAAAATATAAAAAAGTATTTCTCTTAAGGCTTAGTATTTGCACTATGGCAGGGATGGGCAAACTTTTTCGGTCGCTAGCCAAAAAATCGAAAAAATGAAATAATAAGTTTGGCGGGCCAAGATACTTTTTCTAAAATTTTAAAAACAATATACAAGTATTACAATTTAAACATGTTAATGAGATAAATGAAATTGCGATTTCATTTTTAAAAGTTCCTTATGTTGAGGTTCGAGGTGAGATGTGCCGATTCTAAGGAACGAGGCTCAATGCTCATCTGTGGGTCTACTTCTGAAATAATTCATCTTTCTAGGGTTCATAGTTGAAAAAGACTTGTTCATTTACATAAGATGAAGCAAACATAGCACATTAAAAAGTAAAAAATAAATTATAGTTTAAAAAACTAAAAACACGCTTTTAGAGTGAATCGAAATAAAAAGTATTAAAAATAATTGTTAACATAAGAATAAAATGACTGACGAGAAAATGAATGTCACTGTTCTAAAAGCGTGGGGTGCTTTGTATGACATTTTTAAACCAACTCTGCATTTCGGACCGAAACTAGTGAAAAGTATAACGATTGATATCGAGCACCCCACGCTTTTTAGAACAGTTTCTCGTCAGTCATTTTATTCTTATGTTAACAATTATTTTTTACTTTTTAGTCTGATTAACTCTAAAAACGTGTTTTTAGTTTTTTTAAACAATAATTTTTTAATTTAATCCTCTTCCTTGCAGAGTGCGCGCGAGGGCTATTGGCGGATGATTGTGCCAAAGTAGGCTGCCCCCATCCCCAAAGAGGCAAGCATCCGGGCAACCCTGGGGCATGCCATTTTTCCCGCCAAAATGTCGCGCCTCATCGCGGGTTCAACACTCTCTCTGCCATAGTACGTAGTAAAACATTCGAAGCCGCGGGGATTCTGAGAAAGAAAGATTCACCCGGACCTACGCACCGTTACTACTGGCGAGTGACCTTGAATTCTTCTGCCTTTCCTCCCTCCCCCTCGTGTGTGTGTGGGGGAGGGTGTTATCTTGCCTATTTAATGCATTTCCTTTGTTGGTATACCGACGAGGTCGCCAAGAGAAACAAAAACACGAGAGTTTATTTTTTTTCGCGCCAAGCGACGAGCCTCCGTCTGGGTTCATGAGGATGATGGCATGTTGTAGAGGACGCCAACAGATGGTTGGCGCGGTTGGCCTTGGAGTTTAATTCCGCTTACAATTAAACCGTGGATTATTATTATATAAATCACTCTAAGCAGGGGAAAGCCACGTATATTTACAGCATTGGTTCTCAAACTTTAGCATTTCAAATGCTACACATAATTTGAGGATCACACTATAGTATTTTACAATAGTTAAGTCAAATATTATAGAAAAATAAAATGAAACGGACTTAAGTTTATTCGATTCCTTCTATTAGCTCACACTATCACTCCATATATCTTTATCAAATTTTCAATCGTTCATAAAATATTTTCTATTCATCCACTCAAGTTCAAATACATTGTTTATTTTTAACTTATAGTGGATGACACTGGATGTGAATACAGTGGTTTTCAAATATTAATTCCTTCATTAAATTGAATTCATTCATTTTAGTTTTTTTTAAATTTAAGTTGCATGTATCTACCCATAGATGGCGCCAGATATAAGAGGAAAATTTCGACTTTATTTGTAAAGGATTTTTCTAATTAGGTGAAAAAGTAGGAATTGACTTCAAAAAATTTTTGTATATATATTTCTTGTTTTTTATATAAATCTCTAGGCAGGAAAAACCACAAATACTTACAGCACTGATTCTCAAACTTTTTAAGTCGGGGCTTATTTAAAATCCTACATATAAATTTAGGATCGCTCTATAATATGTTACAATAGTTGCGTCAAATATTATAGAAAAATAAAATGAAACGCACCTAAGTTTATTTATTTTTTTGTTCTAATGCATCTGGCAAACACTCAGACAGTTGTCTTGGATGCCTTAAGGCAAGCGCTGCACAGACGTTACTCACTTCGCACTACCCAGGTGTGTGTAGCTTGAAGATAAGTCAGAGACGTGGAGTAACACTACCCCCGCAACGCTCTACGATCCTTTTAGACCGGGACCTACGGTTTATAGTGGATTCCGAACCACAGCAAACATCGATGGCCCCGCTGGTACTGAATCCGAAGCCTGTGGTACAGAGCGTTAGCCACTCGGCCGTTCATGGCCTGTTTATTTATTTTTGTGTTTAGGAAAAGCACGAGCTTGAAGTGTTCTAGAAATGTCTTCTATGCCTGGGCGCATATTTGAAAGGCAAACTCATTTCCTCGTCAATACATACAGCACATTTTACACTTCATTGTATTTACATTCACAGTGTTTTTACATTCATTCAGGAAATCCCAATTCCCATAAATGTGACATTAAAGATTGTAATAAAATTTTCGAGGCTTTTTTTAGATATCGACGTGCATTCTTCTTTTATAGGAATCCAAAAGATTTCAAGGGACATTTATATGTTTAATGCTCAAGCCACGATCAATGGATATAACTACTAGTTATATTTTTTCAGTTAATATTAGATGATCAATTCCACAATTTACAGACGCTGGAGTCTCCTAGACTGCACTTGACATTTTTTAACAATAAAATCACATAGACACTAGTACATTTGTAGCCAACCATGGAAGTGACCCGTCCTAGTAACAGTACTTGGCGCATGATCGCTAGTTGGCACTTTTTAGATGAATAAATAATAAAAAAGATCAATCAGAAAGGTTACAATGAAAAACTGTCTTTGAACGGGTGAAGTAACCAGAAAAATATAATTTTTATATCTAGCGGAATATATCTCTAGAGTACCACAGGACGCATCCGAAATCTTCTAGGACCAATCTCCTTTGAGAGCCAATGACTCGCTCTATCTATCTGCACAGAAATATTTGGCTTTTTTTGAATTTGTCCCTCTACCTATCTTCGAATGTTGCTTCCATTTTCGCTGCCTAAAATGTCACCTCAGATGTCCCTTATTTTTGATTGCACGCATAGACTTATGGTCGAGTGCCCAGCGCTCTGGCCCTCGGTGCCACAGGTTTCGAGTTCGAATCCCGGCGATATCATGGATGTGTGTAGTGGTTCGGAATCCACTTTAAGCCGTAGGTCTCGGTCTCTTAGGACCGTAGAGCATTGCGAGGATATTGTTAAGGTTCGTTCCCACAGGGGGTCAACTCGAAGCGGTGGATTTCAACCGGTTTTAGGCGAACGTGGTGAGGCTAGTGATAGGTCAACAGATCACGTTTAAACACCTCACGCCTCGGTGGGAACCAGCCTTTACTCCGTGACCGCAGTTACTCACCTTATCTTCAAGCTACACGTACTTTCTGGGTAGGGTTAAGTGGGTAACGTCGATGCAGCTCTTGCGTTAATGCATCAAGGATAATTGTCTAAGTGCTTGGCAGCTGCATTAGAACAAAATAATAATATTAAACGTATAATTTTTTCCCCACTAGAACTGAATTTGAATGTGGTCTTAAAATAAACTTTAAAAATCAAACTAGTGCATTTTCCACAATGAGAAGCGTTATTCCACCAAGACTACCTGCCACTACTTCAGACATTTAGTTGCATTCAAGAATAGTACGATGGAATTCCATTGTTAAAGGGGCCTGAATGGCCGAGTGGCTGGCACTGTGACGCTCGGTACCACAGGTTTCGAGTTCGAGTCCCGGCGGTGCATGGATGTTTTTAGTAGTTCGAATCCTCTTTAAACCGTAGGTCACTATCTAATAGGATCATAGAGAGTTGAGGAGGTAGTGTTACACCGCGTCCATAGTTTATCTTCAAGCTACATGGACCTCTTGGGTAGCGCTAAGTGAGTAATGTCGGTGCAGTACTTGCCTTAAGGCATCCAAGAGAATTGTCTAAATGTTTGCCACCTGCATTAGAACAAACAAACAAAATCATTCGTCCCTTTACTACTTGGGTGAGAGAGAAGTCTGATTGGGTTCTGTGACGCTCTACGGTGATAGGACCGGGACCTACGGCTTAAAGTGGATTCCGAACCCCTGCTAACATTCATGCCACAGCCAGGATTCGAACCCGAAACCTATGACAGCGAGCGCCAGAGCGCTAGTCACTCGGCCATCAGGCCCTTTCTACTAAGACTGCCTACTACTACTTCAGACATTTAGTCGCATTCAAGAATAGCGTGACGGAATTCCACTGTTAATTAAAATGAATGGAATTGGCGCCCGTGACAAATGGCTGCGTTGAAAAGGAAATTGCGGGCAATATTTTCTCAGATCTAATTTAGCATCGAAAGGGATCTCTTTTCCTCAGTTGATGATCGCCCGCGCTGAGCTAAATCACTGCACGCGCATACCACACTGCAATAATAATTGAAAAAAAGGAGGAAAAAAAAAAAAAAGAATCTCGTGGGAGGGGGGGGTTTCGAAATCCCATTAAACCCGACCCCTTTCGAAAAACGGAAGGCAATAATTAAAAACCACGATCCTCCCCATTTAGGATGACAAGAGAAACTGTGTTCTTTTCTTCGCTAATGAAAAAAACCTCCTCTCTCTGTCGGCGAGTTTCTCTCCCCAACTTTTCTAATCTTCAATTAGCAGTGATTCATGCAAACGGGGGAATGGGGAGATATTTCATTCCTCTTTCTCAGTGGGCTGGCTGATTATTGAAATAATACCCCTTCCCCCTGTCGTTTGTATACTATAGTCTGCCTGTCAGAAGTGGGGAATGGGGGAAAGCAGTCCAACATTTGTGAAGTCCGTAAATTATTTTCCCTTGCTCACACTTATTGATTTGTTGCTAGTAGCACCACTAGCGAAGACAGCGACTGTTTCAGCAGCCGATCCAATAAGTGTGATAAATGTCGAGAGAGTACCAGTTTCTTCTCAGCACGAAGGGTTATAGAAAACTATATTCGATACACACATTGAAAGATTGGTTTGTCGCTCTACGGTCGTTTTATACACACTTTATGCTAATTAGACCGGAACCTACAGCTTAAAGTAGATTCTGAACCACTTCAAACATCAATGGCTCACCTGCGACTACTACTACTACTACACACACCACACCACATCACTGTGCCTAGAGCTGAGCCCCTGCCCCTTTACAGTTTGGGTATGATGTGGGTGAGAAGATGTCTATGGTCTCTGTGACTACTCTCTACGGTCCTATTAGACCGGGACCTACGGCTTAAAGTGGACTCCGAACCACTACAAACATCCATGGCACCTGTGTTCTTTTCTTGTTAATGAAAAAAATTCCCTCTGTCGGCGAGTTTCTCTCCCCCACATCTCTAATCTCCAATTGGCAGTGATTCATGCAGAGGGGGAGATATTTCATTCCTTTATGTCAGTGGGCTGGCTGATTATTGAAATAATGCCCACTTCCCTCCGTCATTTGCATACTATTGTCTGCCTGTCAGAAGGAGGGAATCGGAGAAAGCAGTCCAGCACTTCTGAAGTCCGTAAATTATTTCCCTTGCTCACACTTATTGCTCATAGCACAGCTAGCAAACACAGCGACTGCTTCAGCAGCCAACCCAATAAGAAGTGTTCTCAGCACGGAGGCTTATATCTTCTTAAAGCTATCTTCAATGCACACAATGAATGCACACAATGAAAGGTTGGTTTGTCTCTACGGTCATCTTGTCCACACTTTTGAGCTCATTAGACCGGGACCTATGGTTCAAAATGGATTTCGAACAACCACCACCACCACTACTACACCACATCACATCGCTGTGCCTAGAGCTGAGGTGCCCTTACAGTTTGCGGCCAGATGTCCAACTGGCTAGTTGTTTGGCCGGTGGTACCGAAGACTTCAGGTATGAATCCTGACGGTAGCATGGATGTTTGTTTTTGGTTCGGAATCCACGTTAAACTGTAAGTCCCAGTCTAATGAGCCTAAAGTGTGCACAAATTGACCGTAGAGCGACAAACCAAAGTAAACTAAACCTTTACAGTTTGGGAATGATGTGGTTGAGAAAATTCATTGGTCTCTGTGACGCCCTACGGGCCTATGAGACCGGGACCTACGGCTTAAAGTGGATTCCGAACCAATACAAACATCCGAACCATTCCACCGCCGGGATGTGAAACCTGTCGTACCGAGTGCCAGAGCTCTAGCCCCTCGACCATCGGGCCCCATTCCACTAAGACTGCCTACTACTACTTCAGACTTTTAGTCGCATTCAAGAATAGCGCGACGGAATTCCACTGTTAATTAAAATGGACAGCATTGGCGCTCTTGACAAATGGCTGCGTTGAAAAGGAAATCACTGCAGCACTGCAACAATAATTAAAAAAAAAAATAATAATCGCGTGGGAAATAATACCCCTTCCCCCTGTCGTTTGTATACTATAGTCTGCCTGTCAGAAGTGGGGAATGGGAGAAAGCAGTCCAGCATTTCTGAACCCAGTAAATTATTTCCTTGCTCACACTTATTGGGTTGGCTGTAGAAGCACCGCTAGCGAAGACAGCAACTGCTTCAGCAGGAACCCAATAAGCATAGAGAGAGCAAATACCCAATAATCAAAGACAATTCTATTTAAAAATGAAAATGAAAATTTTAAAGACAAGAAAATTCGATTGAAATTCTATACATTTTTTTTTTTTTTTAATATTATTATTCCATAAGATTGCGTTTTTGTTATTACACTCAATTCTAGATTTTGTAACACATAGGCCCGCAGCTATTTTTTTTTTTAATATAGTCTTGTTTCAAATGTTCCATTAAATATGCTTATTATTATTTACTTTCTAAATAATTTGCATTTCATTTGGCTAGAAGTCGATTACATTAAACTACACTTCGACTACATTTCATTACATTACTACTACACCACACCACTGTAATTAGAGCAGAGTTGCCCCTTTACAGTTTGGAAATGATGTGGATGAGAAGTCTTGATTAGGCTCTGTGACGCTCTACGGTTCTACGAGACCTATGGGACCTACGGCTTAAAGTGGATTCCGAAATACTACAAACTTCCATGGCACATCCATCCGCCGGGACTCGAATCCGAAACCTGTGGTACCGTGCTGCAGAGCTCTCTAGCCACTCGGCCATTCGGGCCCAATTCTAATCTTAATGATTGAAAAATGACGTCAAATTTCACTTATTTGTAAAGATGACAAATATGAAATGAAAAGGCAAGTTTAATAAAAAGTTAAACTAGAATAAAAAGTTAATAAGATGCCGCCAAATTCCTGTGTAAATTTAAAAATCTAGAATAACTTCCCATTGCAATCACCAAAGAAAAAAAAAAAAAAACTGCGAGTAAGTTGTAATAGAACGCAGATAAACTATTGATCGGGCTAGTATTCGAAATGTTGATACCTCTCTCGCTCTCCATGAATTGCGCAACGAACAAGAATTTCGAAATGCTTACGAAATAATAAAAATAAACAAATATAGATTTCTCCGTTCGCAAAAAGGATGCTCTCTCGAAAATGAATAGCACTTCCCAAAATAGCTTTCTCAATAGCTTGGTGTTTGGGATTCCGTCCATAAATAGAATTTCCGAGTAACTAAAAGGACTGTTCGTGAATATTTATTCCCTAAATCCTGCTCCGGGTTTTAAAAAGAATTATTTACTTTTTAACAGCGAAAGAATTTCTCTGATATTTTTTTCTCGGAAAAATTAAAAGGTATTTCAGAGGATGTAACATGTTTAGATGTAAGAGTAATTCTAAAATATTTCGTTTTTCAAAACAAAAAATAAGTAATAAATAAATAAAAGCTCAACAATTGTTGATATTTTAATTTCTTTTGGATCAGACAAAAAAAAAAAAAAAAAAAAAAAGAAAAAAAAAAAAAATCTCATGGTTTAGAAGTCAAGTGAGAGCCGGTAAAAAATTTCCCTCCTAACTCTTTTTGGGTGGCTAGAGCTCTGGCGCTCGGTACCACATGTTTCGATTCGAGTCCTGGCGGTGACATGGATGTTTGTAGTGGTTCAGAATCCACTTTAAATCGTAGGTCTCTTATGACTGTAAGAGCGTTGGGCGTAGTGCTGATAACCCTACCCCGTAAAAAGAAAAACATCCCTGTCTAGAAATCTGTCAGCAAGCAGACGGCCCCACCATGGGGCTGTTGCGCCATTGATGATGATGATGATCTTTACTAATGGATTTAAATGATTTCTGAAATAAATTCGATGACTTTTATTGAACTGCTATGTACTTATAAAAACGTCTTTTCTAATAACAAATTTTACTACTTACATTCGAATCACAAAGATGGTATATTATATACAATGCGTAACAATAGGGTGATGGCAAGACGGGCAAATTGCCACGGGCCCAGCTTAGCAGAGAACCTATGAGTACAGGAAAGATTGGAAAATTAAGTAAAATTTATCAATTCTGCATTTAATAAATTTAAGTTACTACAGTGATAAATAAAAAAAAAAAAATGTGTGTCAAGATTTCAAACGTACAAATGTACCATACTGTACATAAACATGTACAGTATCAGCTTGTACATTAAAATTATTACATACAGTATCAGCTTGTACATGGAAGGATCATGTATTATATCAGCTGTATTTACAAGGATCACGTACAATATCAGTTTTGCATGAAGGAACATATATAATCAGCTTGTATATAAAAGGATTACGTACACTAACAGATTTGTATTTCTTGAGATTTTAACAGTTTCAGATTTATCCATCAATGATGTAAAGAATTGCAGTACATATTTTCCGTCTAGTTTTATGGAGCGCTTCGTGTCTGTCTGCAGAAACAAAAATGTCCGATTTTAGCATAACTTAACTTTAAAACGTGGTTAAAGTGAGGCAGATTTAAATTGAACTAGAGAAAAAGGAGGTTATTCTAGTATCCCATTGGCCCTAGATCTCTTTTAAAATGTGATCAAGATTCTTAGTCATTCATTTTGCGCTTACTTACGTATGGAAATGAAACGGAAACTAACGGAAACGGAAGTACTTGTTTCGGAGTATCTATGGGGTAAATATACCCTTGAAACCTCCACATAATCTTAATAGAGTTAAATTTACATTATTGAAATGACATCGCGAATTTAGATTAAAAAAAAAGAAAAATATATACTAATAAGTTATATAATAAAAGGAAAAAGTAAGTTAAATTACCCAGGTACAATTAAGAGTCCGTAACACGTTTCCCCGCGGATGGTCAATGAATTAATGAAAAATAAAAAAAATTAAATTTAGAAATTAAAATAGATACTTTTACTTAGACACAGGGTGTGCAGTAGATCTACCCCCCGTGGTTCACCTGGTAACACTTTTTAGTGGCTAAAAAGATTTGCAACTTGGCATTATTGTTAGATTCATGAACTCTGTTTCAGAATCTTTTGTTGTATTATTTTGTTGTTGTTGTATGTTTTTTTTTTTTTTCGTTGTTCTTTTTTTACTGTAACTGTTCATAATCTGCTATTGGAAATAATAAAACAAAATGTTAAAAATAAAAAACCGAACTCTTATGAAAAATTATATGATTATATTTGTTATGAATCTCTTAACGGATTATTTCGAGTATACTACTGTGTCCAAAATTAAGACCCATTTACAATTTAAAATTCTCAGGGTTTATGGAATTTAAATTTTTTTCTCTTCCTCTTTTTTTCTAAAAAAAAAAAAAAAAAGATACTTTTAAGAATTTTAGATATCATTTGGAAAGATTACGATAACCAGTATTATGGAAATGAAATGACTTTCTATAACATCCACTAAATTTCTCCGATAATGAGACCACAAACATGTTAATGAGAACACACATTCCACGAATGCGCCCCATCAACACACCTCTCCGAATAAAATCGAGTTGACTGAATATTTTCACACAAGAGACAATTTCACACAAGAGACAGACAATTTTCATTCAAAATTGAACGAATCACACGCAAAAGTATCGATTCGATTTTGAAAACAGAGACTGTGAGCTAAATGGGGAATGACCTCGAAAGAAACAACCATCCCCCTCTCCCCTCCCTCCCCGCAGGCGTGGGTGGAGAGGCCGTACCTTTGGGGGGGGGGTGGATCGATATCGTCTGCCGAAGGCTATGTGGGTCACGTGACCGCTGACCGGGCGCCGTCTGGACGCTCCCGGAGACATTCCTGGAAACGTCCCAAAAGGGTTGATCCAGTTTCATCCGGGGACTTCCGGAATCGCTTGACGCCCGTTTGGGCGAATTGAGGGCGACATTCCTTTTTTTTTTTTTTTTTTTTTTGTTTGTTTATTGATTGCTGCTTGTTTTCTGCCGAATGAATAGAAATGCAGTCAATTTGGAAATATTGTAACGTTGTTACAAAAAGGCCCATCGCTTTAGTTCTTTTGCATTCGTTATTTCGCGTTCATTGCAGTTTTTTCTTGTTTGTTTAACGTTTCAGAAGTTCTTTAAGAAACCTAAAACAGAAAATGGCTTTTAAAATATTCAGCAGAAAAAGAAACGTTTAACAGTAAATAGCGTTTAAAAAGTTCAGTACGAAACATCAAACAGAATGCAATATTTAAAAGTTCAGTAAAATAGAAACGTTAATCAGGAAATAACATTTAAAAATTCAGTAAAATAGAAACGTTAAGCATGAAATAACATTTAACATCTTTTAAAAAGTTTAGTAAGAAACATTAAACTGGATGTAACATTTAAAAATTCAGTAAAATAGAAACGTTAAGCATGAAATAACATTTAAAAAGTTCAGTAAGAAACGTTTAACAAGAAATAACTAATTGATGACACTTGATGTTAATACAGTTTTTTCAAATATTAATTCATTCATTAAATTTAATTCATTCATTTTATTTTTTTTTAGATTTAAGTTGCATGCATCTACCAATAGATGGCGCCAGATGCAAGAGGAAAATTTCAACCTTATTTATAAAGAACTTTCTGCAATAGAGTGAAAAAAATAGAAATTGACGAAAAAAATTTTTTTTTATATTGCTTGTTTTTAACGAAATAGGTTAATTTTTACATACTCCCTTACATTAACTACGACGGAATTCTAATTTGATTCTCTTTAAAGAAAACGATGAACTCAACGATCAGCAATACAAAACTTAAAATCCCCATCTAAGTGGGCACTTTTTCGAACTAGAATAAAGATAAACCGAATTTTAGGGTTACGCTACCACCAACGGAATAAAACCAACTCCGTTTGTTTCACGTTTAAAAATAAATAACAATGCTGAAATTGATGTACTTTTATTTATTTTTAGTATTTTTAATTTTTGAGTAAAAAAATGTATTTGAACTCTAGTGGAATGAATAAAAAGTACTTTATGAGCGATTGAAAATGTGAACAAGATATATATAGGGAGAGTGGGTGCTAATAGAAGGAATTGAATATAACCAACTCCGTTTGTTCTACGCTTAAAAATAAATAACAATGTTGAAAATAATACAATTAAAAGATTATGATAAAAAGTGCTCAATTAAAACATAAAAAAAAAAGGCGACTCTGTTCGTTATCGATGACCTTGAGTCCTTTCGCAGGGCGGGGTGTCGCGGCAAACGATCACTTTCACCACCAAACAAAAACCTTGAACCCACCCACGTCACCTGCTGGGGTCCAAGAGTTGGCTGCCGCACGCGCGGTAAAGGGGTCGACGGCCCCTTCCACATCCCGTTACTCATTTGTTATTCGCCTGCCACCGCCATTATTTCTCGCGTGCAGACGATCTATCGTGTCGCGATAGGGGGTAGATAAACACCCCTCCCCCTGACAAAGCGATCCACGGATCAAAAAAACAGATATCGCTTGCAGCATCCATTGTGCAGCATTTACTGCAGACACAATTTTCCGATAGGTGTGGGTGGGAAGCGGCCTTCCTTGATAGCTCTGTCATACTACAGCGATTGACAGAAAAGAATTTTTTTGTCATTAATTTAGTATTGGGGTTGGGGGAGATAAAAAAAATGACGCCTCTAAGAGTCGAAATTTTTATACCGACCCTTTATCGTCGTTTTATGCACTTATGATCTTTGCTACTAAATTTAGAACAAGTAATATATAAAAAAAAAAATTAATTAAAAGTCAATTCCTACTTTTTTTTCACGCTATTGCAGAAAGTCCTTTATCTATAATTTTCATTCATTTTTTTTTAAGTTTTATCTGGCGCCATCTAGTATTTGAAAAAACTGTATTAACATCCAGCGTCATCCACTACAAGTGCAAAAAAAAAAAAAAAAAAAAAATGTACAACTTGAGTGGAATGAATAAAAAGTATTTCATGAACGTTTGAAAATGTGATATATATAGGGAGAGTAGGAACTAATAGAAGGAATTGAAAAATAACTTTTTTTCGTCATTCAATCAGTGGAAGGAGGGGGATGCAAAAAGTCCCTCCTAAGAGTCGAAATTTATATACCAACCCCCTTATCGTCGTTCTATGCACTTATGATCTTAGCTAATAATAAATTTAGAAAAAAATTGTGAAAAGACTTTTATTGACCTCATATCTATGAAAACTTTTTTTTTTTTTTTTTGCATATCAAAAGTATGTTTTACATGCTTGAAGGTGTAGCATTTGACTCACTTAAGTGACGTTCTGTTATTCTCAAATTGCTTACGAAGAATACAGATATCGCATAAAAACAACCAAATATTATAGAATAGCCGAAGACAAGCAACAGAACATAATACGTTTCAAGTCCAACGATGCTCTATGTGTAAACGTATTCAATCTTTTTTGCTTTCGATAATAGGACAGCTTCTATCAATTCTTCTTTCATTGTAGCGCCCTGATGACCATTTGGTTAGCTCTCTGGCCTTTGGTACCACAGGCTTCGGCATAGTTGGCGGTGGCATAGATGTTTGTAGTGGTTCGGAATCCACTTTAAACTGTAGGTCCCGGTCTCATATGACTGTAAGAGCGTCCCGGAGCCAAGTCAGACTTCTACCTACGGGGTGCTCCAACACAACAGAAGCCGCCCCTTTCCCTCCATCCATGAGTAGATCCCTCACGCCCCACCCTGCAGGACATAGAGGATTAGTCACAAATAAACAAGCAACTTTATTAACTTTTAGAAGCACAACGTTAGTCATCGGGCTAAAATCAAAGCCATTTCTGTGCAGGAGAAAAAAGCATTAAAAAAGAAATAACAAACCCACGTTCATCGCGAACTCGTTTTTCTGCAATGCTCATTCCTTCTCTCTGCGATACCAACAGGTAACAAATAATTGTGTGGTTTAAAATGAAAAAATGCAACCGTCTACGAGTACTAATTAAAACTAATTCAATTTTTGATGCGTAACGTTTTCAAAGGGCTAAAATGAATGGCCGAATGGCTAGCTCTCTGGCACTCGGTACCACAGGGTTCGAGTCCCGGCGGTGCCATGGACGTTTGTAGTGGTTAGAATTCCACTTTCAATCGTAGGTCCCGGTCTAGCATCATCGTAGAGCTTTGTGGGGGTGGTGTGACTCGCGTCCATAGTATATCTTCAAGCTACACGCTCCTCTTGCGTAGTTCTAAGTGAGTAACATCGGTACAGCACTTGCTTAAGGCATCTACGTCAACTGTCTAAGCGTTGCCAGCTGCATTAAAAGAAAGGAAAGAAAAAAATCAAAGCCAGTGACATTTCCGTACAGGAAAACATAAAAAAAAGAAATAACAAACCCACCTTCATAGCAAATTACGAACTCTTTTTTCTGCAACGCTCATTCCCGTTCTGTGTTTTTTTCTCTGTGATACGGACAGGTAACAAATAATTGCGTTATTTAAAAAAAATAAAAATAAAAAAAAGGCAACTTGTCTACGAGTACTAATTAAAACTAATTCCATTCGTTTCGTCCGAATGTGTGTTTTTCTCCCCCACCCTGAAAAAGGCCGCCGACGGTAGCAGCGCGTTGAGCAACCCCACTTGGGGGCAGGTGATCGCGGAAAAGATAATTGTTTTCACAAAAAGGGGTCCCGAAAGAGGGTCGGCGCGTGCGGGCAGAGTGGAGGAGAATTTCGAAAATGGTTTCTGATAACGAAACCAGCTGGGAGCGGAAGGAACCGCTTCGATCCGGTTCAGAAATACCTTCCGCTTGTTTTCTTACCTCGACAGACGGCAGCGAACAGGATGCCGCCGAACTTTCTTGAGATGAAAAGGTCCGAGCAAGAGAAGCTTGTGGGCAGTAAAGGCTGCTCCATGTAACAGAATAGTGTATGAAGTGATTCTTCAAATTAAGAAAATGAATGTTTTTGTGCAATTTTTGACGGATTTCAAGATCTCAAAAATTAACCCTTTCTTTTTCTACACGAACAATAAAAATGTCCAATGGATATTTTACAGAATAATTTTAATTTTCTACAAAATATCCATTGGATACAATAATTTTAGATTGGACACATGCCTATTTAATTTCATAAGCATCTGTACTTTAAGCAGAAATGCAATTTAAATCTTTTGCAGTTTTGTGTAGATTTTTATTTCCTTACGCTTGTGCATAATACATTATTATGGTGTATATACATGTTGTACATTCAAGGGCGTATACCGATAAAGGACACAGAACAGTAAAAAGTGTTGGCAAAAATTGTCAAGCTATCATCGCAGGCGTTGAATTACAAACCCCGAAGGACATGTATGTAGTGCAGTCTATTCCAGAGTACGACATAAGTACATTTCTCCTCTGTAAAAGCAAGTGATCAATCCCGTACTAATGAATGGCATGTTAATCATGAAAATGATCAGCCCTAATGCCATTCCTAATAATGGCGATTGTTAAAGTCAGAAGTATCATCACGTGAGAATCATGTTTTCCCCAACTGGCAACACCAATGCGCAATCTCTTATATTACAAGTCTATATACTGAGCATGGAAAAAGTTTTTCCTTTTTTTAAATGATTTAATTTGCAGGGTGATTATAATTAAAATCCCACTTTCAAAATGCTGTTGTTTTTTCAAAAAGAACCACTCGTCACAACTGAAGATATTTGAAGAAGGAAACGGTATGACATCAAAAAAGTTCCACAGTGTATTCATAGATGGCTCTGTAAGCGGCATAAAGAAAGTGAATTCGTCTGCCAGTGATATTTTGGATCGAAATGGCAACGTATTTGGCACGAGTTGTACATGAAACTAACTGTAGTGCTCAATGTTTCGGTTTTTGGGCGGAAAAATTGATTTCCAAGTAATACAACACTTGTAGCACTGAGTGGAAAGCCCATCTTCCACGGCAAGGTCAGCAAATTGGATGAGAAAAATCGCTGGAACTTTTTTTTTGGATGCTATACTCTTTCCTCCTTCTTCAAGCATCTTTAGTTCAAATGTGAACTCATTGTGACGACTGGTTCTTTTTTTACAGCATTTTGAAAGTGAGACTTTTAATTATAATCACTCTGTATATCAAAATTGGGTGTATCACTTATGTACTACCTACATAATATAATATGTAATACTTTTTAGAAGATTTATCTCAATCTGGGTAAAAGTGGGTTTAAAAAACATATCAAGTGAAAGAAGAGGTAATGAAGTGGCAGGTGACAGCATACATCTATGCTGCCGAGTGAGTGCTTTCGGAAATCTATGCATCCATGATCTGAATTATAATTCGAAGAACACGATCCTATCCTATTGGAGAAAGCGATTTGAAATTTTATTCCACCCCGTATACAAACAATAAAATCGCTGTTTAAATAAATTGAAATATACCATCAACCAAACCTTTTGTAAAGATATCTCTTTTCACTCGATGAAACTGATGATCCGAGACTTTTTACGAACTCACCATCTGATAATCTACTTGAAGGCAACTCATCTAAAACCTGGTTTAACTGTATTCTAAACATCGCTGATCAGCCCAGGTTTAAAGCTGTTGTCCTTTTCAGACTCCTGGCGGGCCATGATTGTTTGACCAATCATCTTTTTCGAATGAAAATATTTGCAAGCCGAAATTGCATGCTCTGCAATCTTGGAGAGGACATGGATTCCTCTCACCTTCCTGTCTGCCCTGCACTTGTTTCCTCTACTGTGTGGGGTCGTTACTGGGAGGCTAGGCCCCTTATGGGCTAAACATGTCACTATGTGATTTCCTTCGTTTCTCGTTGTTGTTTTCTATGTTCCTTGTGTTCTTTTTCTTTTTTCTTTTATTACTTATTGTAGCCTGCCATTGGAAATAAAAAAAATAAATAAATTGAAATATTTAAAATGTGAGTTTAGACTTAGGGTGCGCTGTAGATCTATCTCCCCATGGTGCACCTGGCAACACTATTTAGTGGCTAAAAGATCTACAACTTGGCACTATGTCTTCCTCCCCTCACTTAGATACTCTTCGAGTGCTACAGTGGACTGTCTCAATCTAAGGGCGCAGAGCTTTTGCTGACTCTGTGTGAGAAGGATATTGATGTCTTTACTATTGTGGAGGCTAATTTGACAACCGACTGCCTGCGAAACTATCTTTACAGACTCTCAATTGTTCCTTCCCCGATATGCAGCTCTGGAGAGGCCATGGACTCCATACATCTACTTCACTGTTCTGCTCTGAGCAAGTCTTTTCTCGCCGAGCGATATTGGGAGGCTAGAGATATGTTAGATTAATGAACTCTGTTGCAGCATGTTTTGTTGTATTCTCTGTTCTTTTTTATTTTTCGTTGTTTTTTTTTTTTTTTTTTTTTTTCTTTTGCTGTAATTGTTCATAATCTGCCATTGGATAAAACTTCTTAGGATTCGATTATGTTTTCTGAGTGTGCAGTGTTTACTGCCTTCTTCTCCAAAACAACCTTCCTGCAAAGCTGAGGGATAAGGGAGGGGGAGGAGGGTGCACCGAAAGCACCTGGAGGCTAAGAAAGTGCAAGAGGCAGCAAGTCCTTTGTTGAAGGTAGGAAAAAAAAAAAAAAAAAAAATCGTTCAGACCTAGAAAGAGGGTGACCGCAGACTATTTTCGGGGGGCGCAGATGCTGCCGGTCGCGTGGCAGATGTCACTCCTTGGGGTGCAGCTGCCGATTTTTCTGCAGCAAAAGAAACAAACGGGATTTTGCAAGGCAGGCGAGGCGCGTGGCAGGTTCCAGAGAGGGGGAGAGGCACGACAGAACAGATGTTTCCATTTTTTAAACGACAGCGAAACTTGGGCAGCACAAAAAGAACAGCAATGGAACCCCGTGATTTTGTTCTAATGGCCTTGAGCTTAAAAAGGGTCATTATCTTGTCCATTAGGTTTGCTTTCGGAATAGAAACATCGCAAAGTGAGTTTCACTTCTACCGAAGCCAACGCATTTGCGCGCCAATTGGACACGGCCACCGTAAGGTGTACTACTGTGTCCAAAAAGTAAAACCAATTTTTCAATTTAAAATTCCCGAGGCTTATGGAATTTCAATTTAGTTTGCTGGCACTGTCCTTGACATCTGTGTGAAATTTGACGTCAAAATATTCATGAGTGTTTGAGTGACGCTTGGCTGTGTGAGACGCTGAAATGGATCCCAGCGATTTTTGAATTGTCTGAATTCATTGTGCAAAGAACTTTCATTACATTTTGTTTGCGGAAACATATAGAATGTTTGCAGAAGGCATTCAGTGAGCATTCCTATATCGGAGAGAAATGCTTACAAGTGGTAAAAACAGTTCAAATAATGCAGAGAACGCGTTGAAGACGAGGACCCCTCTGGTAGACCCTCCACCTCAACCGACGAAGCTCACGTCCAAAAATTAAAGATTTGGTGCTTGCAAACCGTCGATTTACAATTAGAGATCTTGCTGATGATGTTGAAATTTCAAAAGGATCGTTCCATTTTGTGCCTCAAATGCGTCAAATCTCGATTGGTACCAAAAACACTGAACGCACCAAAAAATGCCAAAAATGAAACCCATATCGTTCCAAAACCACCGAATTCACACAGTGCGACTTCTGGCTATTCCCCGAACTGAAAAGACCACTCAGGGGACACCGTTTTGAGTCGATTGAAGAGATTCAACGTGAATCGCCGCACGCTTTGAAGGACATCCCTGCCGATGACTTTTCAGCATGCATTGAGGATTGGAAAAAAAAAGTTGGCATAAGTGCATTGTGTCCGGAGGGATTCCTTTGAAGGCGATGAAATAAATTTGGAAGAATAAATAGAATTTTGAAAAAAAAAATAAGTGGTTTACTTTTTTGGCCACAGTAGTAAGTATAGAAGATATGAGAAAAAGGGCTTTTGTGAACACATTTCTCTCTGCCCATTATATATTATAACATCTTCTGTCTTGAAATCTACCAGTAGGCAGACGGCCTTGGCCCATCATGAGGAAATAAGTTGCGCTTTGTTCCCTATTGCTATAAAAAAAAAACAGCTTTGGTTAGGCACAGAATGAATCTTGGAATGTTCCCCCTCAAAATGAAACATAAAAAATAGCTCTTCAGCTACGTGATATTTTATTTTATGGTGTTCGAGTCCCTGTTCGGTTTAAACACGAGAGCTGTGGCTTCAACTTCGATGGTCGGCTTTGGAACCAAGTCTACCCGAGTTCGGAAACCCAAAACTATCTCTAACGTGTATTGTGACCGTTAAAATCGTTGACAGTAGTTATATCGAAAATGCCATTTTCTTTTTATTGCTATTTTAATTATGCATATTTTATTTCAAAGAATTTTAAAAATTATCCATTAGAAAGTAGCATGTGCTGACGTATTGTATTTCCTGGTTTCGAAAAAGGAACAGCTGGACAGCGAAACCGGATTGAAACGCGAACGGGAGGCAATTATCAGGAATAGCCTCCATTCTCAAGCTATTTGGGGTATACTATAGGGATGATAAACAAGTAATATAAAAAAAAAATTTAAAAGTCAATTCCCACTTTTTTATACTCTATTGCAGAAAAGTCCTTTATAAATAATTTTCATTCCTTTTTTTAAGTTTATCCGGCGCCATATATTGGTAGATAGATGCAACTTAAATCTAAAAAAAAAAAACTAAAATTAATTAAATTTAATGAATGAATTAATACTTGAAAAAAAACTGTATTAAGATCAGTGTCATCCCCTACAAGTTCAAAAAAAAATGTATTTGAACTCGAGTGGATGAATAAAAAAGTATTTTAAATGAACGATTGAAAATTTGAACACGATATACATATGGAGAGTGTGAGCTAATAGAAGGAATTGAATAAAAAATCCACTACATTACAAAATTTTATTAAAAATCCCGATTTTTTTAACTTCATAATTCAGAATCAGTTTTGCCATTCTAAACGTTTCTTATAAAATTCTTATTAATACTTATTACAAACAGAGAAGCAGATTTTTTTAAACCAGGAATTTAAGAATAAAAAATATTTATATGAATAACAATATCTACGCGGTTTCTTTTTGTGTTCAAATCATGTCCGGGTCAAGTAGCTTTTTACTTTAAACGGTAGGTCCCGGTCTAATTAACCTAAAGTCTGCACTAAAGGAAATTAGAGACACAAGCCAAACCAAACCTTAATAAAAAGAATTCAATTAAGAATTCTTTTAATAAAAATGAAGGTAATTTTAATAAAAGAATGTAAGAATTCTAAAAGAATTCTCAAAAATTCTCTGCATAAAATACTAGAATAAATAAACATACTAGAACAAAACTTACTAGAATAGTATATATATATACAGTGAGCCACAAAATTGAGTATATACCTCTAAAACTTTTAGACTTCTTCCAATTACAAATTAAATATTGATTTAAATAGATAAATTTTTTTATCCTAGAAACTTTAACCTCTGCTTTACCATCCTATAATAACACAATTCTATAGTTAACTTATTTATTACGATAAAAGTTAAGCGATTCGAAGAAAAGATAGAAAACCATGCCACAAAATTGAGTATACACTTCTTATATTTGTAAATTATGCCACCACTTTTTTTTTAGTTTCAAATTTTCTTTAAAGAGTTTCAAGAGTATCTGCTGCTTATAACACGTGCTATTGCACTTCAACGCTTTTAAATAGTATTTTTCTCATTAAAAAGCGTAAAATGAGCTCTCGTAGAGAAACTACTGAATCTGAGTGTTTATTGGTTGTAAAATGGTCAAAGAGGGCAAATCTCTTCGAGAAATCGCTTCGTTGATTGGTGTAACTCATGGATGTGTCCAAAAAATACTACAGAAGTATAAAAAAACTGGATCTGTGGCCAATATTCCTGGAAGAGGACGTAAAGAAATACTGAGTACTACAGCGAAGAGGCAGATCATTCACTCAGTAAAGAAAGATCCGAGGGTGAGTGCCTCTAAACTGGCTTTATCGATGTCCTCTACAATCGGGAAAAAAGATCTCAGTTGAAACAAGTCGACGTACCCTTCACCCATATGGATTTTATGGCCGTACACCAATACGAAAGCCACTCATCAAGTATGTGAATAGACAAAAGAGAGTGATTTTCGTCAAAGAACATCGTTTAAAGCCTATTTATTTCTGGAACATTGTAATATTTTCTGATGAAAGTAAGTTTAATCTTTACGGAAGCGATGGACGACTTAAAATATGGAGAGAAGCTGGGAAAGCACTGGCACCTAAAAACACCATTAAGACAGTCAAGTTCGGAGGTGGATCTGTCCTCGTTTGGGGTTGTATGTCGGCTGGAGGAGTTGGAGAGCTTCCTTTTATTGATGGTATTATGGACAAACATGTATATTTGGGGATTTTAAATGATAACTTGAAAAAAAGTGCCAGTAAGTTGGGGCTTGGGTCAAGCTTCATATTCCAGCAGGACAACGACCCCAAGCATACAGCGAAGATTGGGCAGTTATACTTGGTGTGCCATTGCAAGAAGCAATTACACACTCCAGTCCAGTCTCAGACCTAAACGTCATCGAAAATGTGTGGTCGCAATTAGAGAAAGCTGTACATGAGCACGAAATCACAAGCAAGGAAGTTCTCAAGAAGGTTCCGAGAGAAGAATGGGCTAAAATTTCTGTTGAAACCACTAAAACACTAGTAGAATCTATGTCCAGAAGATTACAAGCTGTAATTCGAGCAAAAGGTTATACAACAAAATATTAATTTGTACGTTAAAAGGAAATTAATAAAGGTGTATACTTATTTTTGTGGTGTTCTTTTTTTTCCTCTCGTCTCAGATCTTTTTTTTTTTCGTAAAAAATAAATAAACGTAACAATTTTATAAGTATAGTACGGTAAAGCATAGACTAAAGTATATAAGGTAAAAAATTCAATCATCTTAAAGCAATATTTTATTTGTAATTGCAAAAAGTCTCTAAGTTTCTAAGGTGTATACACAATTTTGTGGCCCACTGTATATACAGAATTTAAAAAACATAGTAGAATACAGAATATAATATAGAAGTCTAGAATAAAAGCTAAGTTTTTATTTTGATAAAAAAATGTTGTATTTAAAGAAGGAATGCTCATGTTTTGTTTATAATATGCAGGGCCGGATTTAGATGAAAAGAGGCCCCACTTAAGCGGCCCTTTCACCTCCCATTTTTAAGTTTGTAAATGACATGAGAGATAATAAAATGCGTCATTATCGTGATATATATCAATGTATTAAATGAAACATGTTGGGATGGGTACTGATCTTTATACAAAATGTGGCACAAAAAAAAGTCGAGAACATTTATTTTTACATTTATTCTCAGCACCCTATAGAGTACTTGTAACAATAACTCATCAAACATAACACACAACATTTACAAAGAAACAAAATTCAAATAATAAAAATCTTTGCCCACGAAAATAAAATATGCAATAAAAATTATCTTATTTATTGCATTAAATATTTTTATGTTTATTATTCATGTGTGTAGAATTTCTCCTCATTTTCGATTCAGTGTTTTAGTGTTCACTGTTTTTAGAATAGTGTCATTCTAATTTTGTTAACCATTTGAATGTAGGCCCCTCTTCATCTTGAGGCCCTAGGCTGAGGCCTAGTTAGCCTATAGGAAAATCTGGCCCTGGTCACAAACTTTTATTTTGATAAAAGAAAATGCAAACGATAAATCGCATGAGGAGTTGAAAGTCGTTTTTAATTTTTACTGTTTAGATTCTGACCAAAGAGCACAACAAAAAGAAAACAACAGCTGCAAAATTACTATTTTAAAGAAACGTTTTTGAAGTAAAATAATTTTTACTTTCTGTACACTTGTATTTTTGGTACTTCTGTATTTTTTGTTGATACCACAGAAACACCCCATGCTAACACAGGATGAAAAAGAACTACAGTTCATAAAAAAAAACAGTAAACAACGAGGACAATCACTGCTCATGTGAGGGATCTTTATTTGCCACTTTTGGTGCGATGTCTCCAGGGCCGGAATTTCCTATAGGCTACCTAGGTTTCAGCCTAGGGCCTCAAGATCAAGAGGGGTCTTATAACGATTGATATCGAACACCACAAGCTTTTAGAACAGTGACATTCACTTTCTCGCCAGTCATTTATTCTTACGTTAACAATTATTGTTTACTTTCTAGTTTGATTCACTCTAAAAGCGTAATTTTTAATGTTTTTTAAACTATAATATTTAAATGAGGTCCCGGAACGAAGGACTGGAACTATAGTTCTTACAATAATTTAATTGTGAGTGAAACAAAGGCTAACTGCGAATATGTCGAGCCAGCCAGGATTCGAACACTGTCCCACGTAGGTTTGTATGTCTTAGGTGCTTTCATTCTGCATGGGTTTGATTGCTCTTCATAAGTTAAAATGAAATCACTCATCCTGGCGATCCTAATCATGATGAGATAATAAGCTTATCAAAATATTTCAATGTCGTCGGTCCGTGATAAGTCTACAACGTTTAAATTAAATGTGATCGATTAAAGCAGGGCAAAATTGAGCCCAAAGAGTCAGTTACAAACAAACATACAGGTGAAACTAACAAAAGCGTATTAAAAATGGGAGGTGAAAGGGCCTCATAAGTGGAATAGCATAGGGCCTCTTTTCATCTAAATCCGACCCTGGTCGCCCCCCTCACACACACACAGCAAACGATTTCTCGAGACTTTCACCGCAGAAGAGGCCCTTCTTCGTCGCACCATCTGCCGTGACTAAAAATCTTGGAATCTGTGCGCGCGGGTGCCTGACACGCGTGTCGCTTCGTGACAAGAATGAGCAAGAGGGCCTGGCGCGTGCCTCCGTAGCCCCCTTGGAAGATCCCCGCGCGTGTCCCATCTGCCGCCTGAAGGAAGGGTGGAGCGGCCTTGATCTCCAACCACCTGTCCAAGGAGAGAGGGGCAGGTGTTGCAGACGATTGCGCCAGCTGGTCATTTCCCTCCCCCTCTCTCCTTAACTGGAACTGTGCGGTTCACTGACCACCCTGCCTCCCTCTACGGGTAGGGGTAGGGGAGGAAGGGCACATCAAGAAATATGTAAATAGCCCATCGGTCTCTGTTTGAAGAAAAAGGGGTCACAGTCCTGCTAAAAGTGGGGCGGTCCACGTCTGAAGACGCGTTTTTGGTTGCTCTCATCTTGGCTTTTTTTTTTTTTTTTTGTTGTTGTATCCGCTTTGTATGGTAAGGGAAGGAAAAAAAAAAAAAAAACAGGTGTTTGTTTAGGTTACATTTTTTGGGGCCATACATGTTTTGTTAAGTTAGCGAGGCTAGTTTCAGTTCAGTAGCCTTTATGAGGGTATCCGACGACGTTCCAACTACGATTTGGTGTGGGGGAAAATGTTATGTTATTGTAAACATCAGATCTTTCGCATTCCAAAGTAGATTTGAGTGGGTTTCTCCAGTCATCAGAAGTCCAGATGCAGTTATTTCATTGGGATCCATGCATTCAGAACGATTTCCAGAAATTCAATTTTTTTTTAATTTTGTAACAACTGGTTTAATTATTTCCCCTTGTACGATTCTACTTTTTTCCCCAAAAGTAGAATTAACTACTTTATTTGCAACCTACAGCAATGGGGATGAAAATAAAGTAATCGATTCTACTTTTGGGAAGACAAAGAAGAGCTGACTTATGTTGATTCATCTCTAGAACATTTATAAAAATGCCAAATTAGCGAAATATTTATAAATTTTTTAAATAACATTTTACGTATTTTTACATAGTTGTTTGGCACAAATATAACTGAAAATCCTGTATTAATAAAATAAACTTGTATTTGTATATTTATAATTATTTGTTTATTTCTGTGGAAGGAAAAGGTCACTGTCAGGCCCTTCATTTGATTGATTATATTCTTAAAATTGCATATTAAGAAAGGTTTGTTTTCCACAAGTGGAAATCTATTGGTTCAAAGGTGGGACTTCACAAGCTCAAGTCACATGACAAAAATGCAAACATACCACTCATGACAAAAATGCAAACATACCACTCATGACAAAATGTTAATTTTTTTAATGATTTAATATATTTTCTAGTGTCTTTTTATAAGCTACTCAAAAGACTCTTGGACTCGAGACTCTTTGGATCTGCATCCAAAGAGTCTCGAGTCTACCACCCCTGCATTAGATGCAGATCCATTCTGCGGCCTGCATCTAATGCAGGAGTGGCCAATCCGCGGCCCGGCTTCTGCATTTTCACGGCCCGTGAGATGCATCACACTTTTACAAAATATATTTTACAAGGGCCAAAGTAGTGAAAACCAATGTAGTAAAAAATACATGTATTCAAAAAAATTAACATGTCTCAAAAATTAACTCTGGCCTCACTGCTTCACAATTTAAATTGAAAGGCATGGTAAAAATATCCATTTCTGTTCGAATGGCACTGAAATCTCAAAATCTGCGTTCAAACTCAAAATGCATTCTCGAGCCATCTTCATAATTTTTAAACTTCATTCCATTTACTAAGGGTACTGAATTTAACCTCGGGAAAGGAGACAAGTCGTTTTTAGCTAGCTGCTCAGCAAACAGATTAAGTTTTAATTTAAAAGTTTTGAGATGGGCCCAGATAGTGTCGATAAATTTATTTTTCCCTTGCATCTTTACATTCAAGCTGCTCGTATGACAAAGAAGATTCCATATTCTGTACATATAAATAAATATATAATCCGCGGGACGGATAGAACCTTCCGGAGGGTCGGACTTGGCCCGCGGGCCATAGTTTGCCCATGCTTGGGATAATATATGTAGCGGAGTCTAAAAATGCCTTCGTTCCACTTCACTAACAGGGTCTATTGAAAGGGTTCTGGCAAAGGTGCCCGCTTAAAAAACAATTGGAATACAATCAGGGACGGATTTAGATGAAAAGAGGCCCTAGGCTATTCCTTGTTTATGAGTCATATATGTAGAATTTCTCCTTATTTTCGATTCGGTGTTTTAGTGTTTACTGTTTTTCGAATAGTATAATTTCGAATTTTGCTTACAGTTTGAATGTAGGCCCCTCTTGATCGTGAGGCCCTAGGCTGAAGCCTATAGGAAAATCCGGCCCCGAATACAATTTATAGTTTGGCGACAATCAATGCCATTGAATGAGGTCTTCGCTGACTTGAGACCGAAAACGGTTTGGTTTGTCGCTCTACTGTCATCTTACACACTTTAGGCTAAACAGACCGGGACCTACAGTTTAACTTGGATTCCGAACCACCACCACTACTACTACTACACCACATCACATCACATCGCTGTGCCTAGAGATGAGTTGTCCCTTTTCAGTTTCGGAATGATGTGGGTGAGAAGAAGGCTGAATGGGCTCTGTGACGCTCTACGGTACTATGAGACCAGGAACTACAGCTTAAAAAGTGGATTCCGAACCACTACAAACATCCATGGCACCGCCGGGATTCTTACCCGAAACCTGTTTTACCGAGCACTAGCCCATCAGGCCCGATTCCACACCACTGACAAACATCGTTGCCACCGCCAGGATTCGAATCTGAAGCCTTCGGTACCAACGGCCAGAGCGCTAGCCAGTTGGCCATCAGGTCGCATCAACTGAAAACGGAGGTGTGAAAAAAAGGCGTGGTTGCGATCTGCCGTTAACCGATTCGTCACCGACTCTCCGTTCCGAGGTAGGTGCCAGGTGCCCTTTGGAAACGGAACCCCCCTCCAAGGTCACTCTCTGCAGCGGCAGCGGGAAAAAAAAAGGGTTGAAAGGACCTGCCTCGGGTATTCCGTTACAAAACGGCCCTTCTAACGGATGCGCTTTCTTTCGAAAAACCGCTTCCTTATTTTTTTGTTTCTTTTTTAAACACATGAACAGCCTCGCCAAAAATAATGCCTAAAGAAGAGGAACTGAATTAAGAAGAGTGCGGATTAATCCGTTACAAACTATGAGAAATGTATACACTTTTCAATTAATTATCTCTAATTAACACTTTTTAATTTCTAATGTATACACTAACAGTTAATTTAGGGCCTGAATGACCGAGTGTCTAGCGCCGGTGCCACACGTTTCGGGTTCGAATCCCGGCGGTGCCATGGGTGTTTGTAGTGGTTTGGAATTCCCTTTAAGCCGTAGGTCCCGGTCTAATATGACTGTACGAGCGTTACGGAGCAGAAGTCAGACTTCTACCTACGGGTGCTTCATCAGAACAGAAGCTGTATCCCTCTTCCATGAGGGGATACGACAACAACAACAGTTAATTTAAATTACTTTTTGTAATATTTAAAAAAATTATGGGATAATTGAAAAGTGAATAACTTATTTGGAAATTAGGTTTTATTTTCTTATTTTACTAGAATTTTATACGTGTTTATTATAGTTTTTAAAAAAAAAAATCTTTTTTCATATTGATCGCCATGAAAACTACATTGTATTTAGATGTCATAATCGGACTAAAAACAATTAAAATAGTTTTGTAAATATCCAAAAAGGGTTGGATTCCAATCTGTTAGAGTAAGATTGAGAGAAAAATGAATGAAGCTTAATTTCCCAGCCAAATTCCTCTAGACCAGGGGGAAGCCAACCTACGAACTGCCTTGAATAATTTTCCGGCCCGTGAGATTTATCCCACTTTTATAAAATATATTTATTTTATAATACATTGTTTTTCACTATTTTGGGTATTACAAAAATGCATTATGCGCTTAGATTCAAAATTACATCCAATATGCAAAAGAAATAAGAAAACTTACAGCTACTTTTGAAAGCCGATTCAGTAATTTAGAGTTAGACAACTACAACAAAATTTTTAAATGTATTCATCTACCTTTCATGTTGAAATCGAGTTGGCCCCAGAAAAATGGAACTGGTTGACTTACAATACAATAATGAATTAAAACACATTTTTGAACTGAGATCGATTTGCAAAAGCTAAGTGAAAGAGTGGAGAAACACATATCGCACTAGTCAAATAAATATTTTGTAATGATTTAATTTTTTTTATTTGGCTTATATTTATATATTTTTTATATTTCATTTTTAGTGCTATATATTTCTTTATAATGTGCGTTTAGTTTCATTATTATTATATTATCTATGTTTACATGCAAGAATAATAGTAAACACAATAATAATAACTCATTCTGTTTCAATTTTTCACTCAAAAAAAAAAATGTCTATAGTGGTTCGAAATCTAATGTGGGTATATTTTTATATGTGGTCCGCGGATTAGGAGGCATTTCCAAAGTGTCCCGCAAGATCATTTGGCTGGCCACCCCTGGTGTAGAGGATTCTAGTGGGGGAGAGGATCTAGTGGGAAGCGTAAGGGAAGACCCTAGAATCTAAGATCCTAGATCTTTGACCTAGAATCCGGTGCTTCTCACTCAGTTCCCGCTGTTCTATCTCGGAATCAAACGTGAATCCACAACAAAATCAAATATTTATGTTTGAAATCCAAAATAAGTAGCATCTGAGGTGACATTTCCCCCCCCCCTCCCTAATGCAGCTGGCAAACATTTAGACAGCTGCCTTGGATGCCATAAGGCAAGCGCTGCACAGACCTTAATCACTTCGCATTGCCCAGGGGGTGATAGAAACTTGAAGATAAGCCACGGACGCGGAGTAACAACGTCCCCGCAACTCTCTACGATCCTGTTACACAGGGACCTCGAACCACTTCAAACATCTATGGCACCGCCGGGACTCGAACCCGAAAAACCTGTGGTACAGAGAGCCAGATGTCGGCTTCTAGGCAGCGAAGGTGGAAGCAACATTCGAAGATAGGTAATAGGTAGAGGGGACGAATACAGAAATTCTTAGACACTCTGTGCACTGCGAGATTTGACACTGCTGTCCTTTTCCGCTGATCAACGAAAGGCATTTTTTTCTGCAATAAAAATTTGAAGCATCTTTGTTACGGGCAGTTAATTGGAGCTGCCATTGTCATTTATCATGTAACAGTTCGCAACGAGCACCTATGTCATCCAACACACTCAAAAGAATCTTCGTGACGAGGTCTGCATCTAAGGAAGATTCTTTTACGGCCTAAATAATCTTCAAAAGGCCAAAAAAAAAAAAAAAAAAAAAAAAAATTAATCTTCTCCCTGGAATGAATCTTTTTAAGCTTAAAAAGAATCTTCTCTAAGGCTACATCACACCACACTACATCATACTACCTCACACCATATCACTGTGCCTTGAACTGAGTTGCCCCTTTACAGCTTGGGAATGACGTGGGTGAGAAGTTTGATTGGCTGATTGGGCTCTGTGAAGCTCTACGGTCATATGAGACCGGGACCTACGGTTTAAAGTGGATTCCGAACCACTACAAACATCCATGGCATCGCCGGGATTTGAACCCGAAACCTGGGGGTACAGAGCGTTAGCCACTCGTCCATCAGGCTCCAATAAAGGACTCTTCTCTAAAGCTCTAAAAAAGATTTATTTTGGGCTTACAGAATATTCTTTTAAATTGGATAGGTCTTGATGGGTGGATGAGCCACTGTATTTTGCACTTTATAGAGGACTACTGATGTGTGATAGAGATTCAAATGTTGAATCGGTGTCATAATTATCCTTCAATATGTTTTTTTTTTTTCTAAAATGAAATTGACCCAACACAAAAAAAACGCTGAAACATAACGGACGCTAACCTACAGCACCCATTACGATGTGCCAATACCCAAATGGAGATCGATTTGTAGAAGCTAAGTGAAAGAGTGGAGAAACAAATTTCTCACTAGTCAAATAAATATTCTTTAATGATTTCATTTTTTTTTATTTCCTTTACATTTATATATTTTTATGGGGGGGACAGGAGAATAATCTGGTATAAAAAATACCCTCATTCATTTGATCTTGGTATTTCTTGTAAGAGGCGGGCAACCTGAGCGACGAAAGAACTGGACAAGTTCTCGATACACCTCAGTACAGTTCCACGCATATAAAGAAGCACAAAGTATTGCTCAGCAACAAGAAGAGTTGACCATCAGCGAAAACGAAGCGGCTTATCTGAGATAAAGGAGGTTTAAAATTAGAAATGGAGAATCGCAGACGATTCTAGATAAGAGGATGACGCGCGTTCGAAAACATTCCGTGTCAAATGGCCCGCTTATCGCCTCGGAGCGCGCCCAAATGGGAAGAAGGGCCCTCCCTAAAAGCGCGGGAGATTCTCGTCCATGACTGGGGACACAGGCCAAAGTAGTTCTTAATTTTGTGGTTCGTTTTCGTAAAATCACATATTGCTGTTGTTACTGTTTGTTTTTTTTTCTTTACAATTTCGTTAGCATTTTATATAATTCCATGTATTTTATACTACGGTGCCCAAAAAGTAAGACCCATTTTGAATTTAAAATACCCGGACCTTATGGAATTTCAATTTTTTTTCTTCTTTTTTTAGGTTGCTGGCACTGTCCTTGGCATCTGCGTGAAATTTAACGTCAAAATATTCAAGAGGGTTTGAAATACGCTTGGCTTTGTGAATTGCATTCAAAAGGCCTGGATTTTTGAAATGTCTGAATTCATTGAACAAAGAACTTGCATTCAATTTTGTTTGCGTATAGAATGTTGCAGAAGGCATTCAGTGAGCATCCCTATATCGGAAAGAAATGTTTACAAGTGGTAGAAACAGTTCAAAGAGACCTCTGGTCGACCACCAACCTCAACCGACGATGCTCACGTCCAAAAAATGAAAGATTGGGTGCTTGCAAACCGTCGATTTACAATTAGAGACCTTGCTGATGATGTTGGAAATTCAAAAGGATAGGTCCATTCGATTTTGGGCCTCAAACGCGGCAAATCTAGATGGGTACCGAAAACACTGAATGCGCCAGCTCACACTGCGTTGATTCTTCGTTAACTTTTTCGTCAAAAATGAAACCCCTATCGTTCCACAACCTCCGTATTCATACCGAAGGATTTCTGGCTATTTCTAAACTCAAAAGACCACTCGGGGACACCGTTGGGTGCTTGCAAACTGTCGATTTAGCATGCATTGAGGATTGGAAAAAAAAAGTTGGCATAAGTGCATTGTGTCCGGGGGATTCCTTTGAAGGCGATGAAATAAATTTGGAAGAATAAAGAGTTTTTGAAAAAACAATAATTGGTCTTACTTTTTGGGCACAGTATATATATATATATATATATATATATTTAAATTAACACTAACTTTTAAAACGTCTTCTTTCGCGAAACAAATAAAGGAATACAATTTATTTTGAACTATAGAATCTGAAATGTTTCATTTTAAAAGAATGGCTCCACTAAAAATTGTCTGGTGCGGGAGTACTAAGATTCGAATCCGCTGATGGTGTCAGGTGCAGTCATCCGTTTCAGAAATGAGGGGCCCCTCTCCCATGAAGGCCATTTGTCCCTTTCCAGAGGCCCCCCTCGATTTGTTCCTCTCTGATCACATAAATGATACACAAGGCGTTCAACAAAAGAGCAAAATTATTTTTATTTATTTATTTAATTTTTTTGGGGGACGGGGAATCACCTTTTTTATAACAAAAACACAATAAAATAAGAAACAAAAAGTAGATTATTTTTATAGTAAAAAAAAAAAAAAATTACAACTACTAATTTTACCAGCAAAATAATGTTTCTAAATAAAAAAACAAAAACATTTTGAACAAAAAAAAAAAATATAAAAAATATTAAAAAAAAAAAAAAAGAAAAAGAAAGTATAATAAATTAACACTATTGAAAAATATATTAAACTATAAATAAACGGTTTTAGGCTTTCTTTATTGAGAAAAAGCAGACTAAAAAACAATTATCAATCATTAGTTTTTATGAAGGATTGTACAAATTTTCGAGAAATATGTTATAATAGTTAAGTCAAATACGACAGAAAAAAATAATACGATAAAAAAAATGAATTTATCCTCGTGGTTATGAGAAACCTGATCTTCAAGTGTTATTCAAATGATTCAAAAGTGTTAATCAAGCGATTTGTTGTTCAAAAATTCATAGCGGTTTCTTCAATCGCTATGAATAGCTTGAACATTCGGCAAACTCTCATTTCCTCGTCAATACATCGAAAAATCCCTCTTTTTTACATTTCGTTGCGGTGAGGATAGAAAATTCTAAAGATTTCGTATTCCCACTGACTTAAAAGACATTCTTGAACTTTACATTTGCTAACAATATAGACATATCCTATACAAACAGCCGTACTGAACGAACTGATACCCAAGTCTTATGGAATAAGCGATGAATACAAGCAAATCACAACAGTACATTTTAAGGACAAAAATGCTGCATTAACACAGTTTTTTTTTCTAATGCAGCTGGCATACACTTAGACAGTTGTCTTGGATGCCTAAAGGCAAGCGCTGCACAGACGTTACTCACTTACCACTACGCAGGAGGTGGGTGTAGCTTGAAGATGAGCTACGGACGCGGAGTGACACTACCTCAGCAACGCTCGACGATCATGTTACACCGGTATCTTGATTATTGTTGTTGTTCTAATGCAGCTGGCAATACAGAGACAATTAATTTTTATGCCATAAGCAAGGGCTGTTACTCATTGAGTACTACCTAGGGGGCACGTGTAGCTTGAAGATAAAATACGGACGCAGAGTAAGACTACCTCCCGAAAGCTGTACGATCCTGTTAGACCGGGATCTACGGTTTAAAGTGGATTCGAACCACTACAAACATTCATGGCACCGCCGGGACTCGAACCCTGTGGTACCGAATGCCAGAGAACTAGCCACTCGGCCATTCAGGTCCACGCATTTGTGATACATTCAATCTCTATTTATTCTCAATAATTGAATAGCTTCTACGAGAGCGGCCTGGTGGCTAGCGTTCTGGCCTTTGATATCCCATGCTTCAGGTTCGACTCTAGCGGTGGCATGGATGTTTGTAGTAGTTCGGAATCCACTTTTCCACTTTTTTAAACTGTAGGTCCCGGTCTGTTTAGCCCCAAAGTGTGCACAAGATAACCGTAGAGCGACAAACCAAACCAATATACGAGATCTTCTTTCTGGTGGATCCAAAACAGCCTTGGATATATCTTAACGCTGTTTAAAAAATACTGATTTGCTGTATGCTGCAAAGCACTCGCTGTCTTTGCTACGGGCTGCAGGACTGAAGGAGTTAAATCAAATAACCTCCTTAACATTAAACTTCAGTATTCACTCGCAAGAATTCTGAAAAAATAAAAATTACATCTTTAAAAGATACCTTCCTCGTTTAAATGTTGAAATTCTACAACGACAGTCTATCGAATATTCGGCATGGCTATCTGGCTACTACTATTGGTGCTATTGACTATTGGTGTGACCACTACTATTGGTTCTACCTGGTGCTATTGACTACTGCCAAAGCATTGACTACTGTTACTGTCATTATTGACTACTGCCAAGCTGTCTTTGATACGGGCTGTAGGATTGAAGGAATTTAATCGAACAGCCTCCTTAACATTCAACATCAGCATCCAATCAAGAATTCTGAAAAAAAAAAAATTACATCTTTAAAAGATACCTTCCTCGTTTAAATGTTGAAATTCTACAACGACAGTCTATCGAATATTCGGCATGGCTATCTGGCTACTACTATTGGTGCTATTGACTATTGGTGTGACCACTACTATTGGTTCTACCTGGTGCTATTGACTACTGCTAAAGCATTGACTACTGTTATTGTCATTATTGACTACTGCCAAGCTGTCTTTGATACGGGCTGTAGGATTGAAGGAATTTAATCGAACAGCCTCCTTAACATTCAGCATCCAATCAAGAATTCTGAAAAAAATAAAAATTACATCTTTAAAAGATACCTTCCTCATTTAAATGTTGAAATTCTATAAAGACAGTCTATCGAATATTCGGCATGGCTATCTGGCCACGATACGCTCTAATGAAAGCATAGAATGAAAAAAAAAAAAAAACATCTAAAAAAAAAAAAAAAAAGGAAAATTCGCAGACGATTGTTTCCCATTCACACAAAGCGGCCCAGACGCTTCTATTTTGACGCCGAACGGGTTCCCGGAGTGGAGAAATAATTATGACAGGGAAAAAGAAGAAAGAAAAAGAAAAGCCCCGAGGCCGCGCATTCCTCTTCCTTTTGAGAAAGGACCGACTGCAGATTAAAATTCTTGCGGAGGACCTACCTGCTCGCGCATTCGGAACGGAGCAGCATTCTTTTCGATCCCCCTCCCTCCAGAAATTCGACTTCTTTTTCCTCCTTTGCAAAGCCAACTCGCCGCGTGGCGCGAAATCTTTGCCAATCTATTGCAAGATGCATCATCATCTTGCTGAGATTTCAGTTGAAAGCCTTCTTAAACAGGGCCGGATTTTCCTATAGGCTAACTAGGCTTCAGCCTAGGGCCTCAAGATCAAGAGGGGCCAACATTCGAATGGTTAGCAAAATTAGAATTGCACTATTCTAAAAACACTGAAACACTGAATCGAAAATAAGGAGAAATTCTACACGTATGACTCATAAACAAACATAAAAATGCATGGGTTAAGATCAACGCGTTCAGCTCATTGTATATACCAGATATACATTGAGATTGACATTGTATATACTATAATAAATAGCCAAATAAGTGTTCTGGACTTTTTTTTTTTTAATTTATTATCCGTGCCACATTTTTACAAAGATTCATACCCATCACAGCATGTTTTGTTTAACATATTGGTATATATCACAGTAATGAAGTCTTATTTTCTCTCATGTAATTTACAAATTTAAAAATGGGAGGAGAAAGGGCCTCCCTAAGTGGAATAGCCTCTTTTCATCTAAATCTGGCCCTGCTCTTAAATACAACAAATTTCTTTATTCTATTCGTTTTAGTAACCTTTAAGCATCAGGACAATCTAGAATGCTGTAATTTCCTGATGCTTTATCGGAACGTTGGTGTGTCGTTTTACATTCATTTTGTGCATACTTTGGGTTCATTAGACCGGAACCTACAGTTATATTACTATTACTCTACACGTGGACCCCAAACCACTAACAAAATCCATGTCATTGCCAGGAATCGAACCTGAAACCTATGGTATTAAATGCCAGAGCGCTAGCTAATTTGCCATCTGGGAGAGGGAGGTTTGGTTTGGTTTGTCGCTCTACGGTCAATTTGTACATACTTTGGGTTCTTCAGAACGGGACATACAGTTTAACGTGGATTCCGAACCGCTTATAGAATCCATGCCATCACCAAGATTCGAACCTGAAGCCTATGGCACCAGCGCCTAGCCAATGGGCCATCAGAGTGCAGGGGGGCGTGGAGGGTGTCGTTCTACGCTCATTTTTGCATACTTTGGGTTCATTCGACAGGGACCTACAATTTAAAAAGTGGATTCGAACCACTAACAGAATCCTTGCCCTTGCCAAAATTCCAACCTGAAGAATGTGGCATGTAGCGGTAGCCAATGGACCATCAGGCTGCAAGGGTTGATGTGTGGCTCTACACTCATTTTTGCATACTTTGGGCTCATTAGACCGAGATCTACAATTTAACGGGGATTCGAACCACTCACAAGCATATATGCCATCGCCAGGATTCAACCTGAAGCCTGTGGCATCTAGCGCCCTCAGGCCGTAGGGGTAGGGGAAGAGAGAAAAAACGACTTCAAAACGATTTGAGAAAAGAACGACTTCAAACGAAGGAAAAAAGCGACTTTCACGTTGGTTGGAGGTGATTCACCTCGATCGCGATGTAAACAACTGGTGTGGTCCAGAAATAGAATGTTTTCCTTCTGTTCTTGACTAGGTGACGAATCCCGTTCTTAAAAGGGATTTGCATGAGGCACTCATCCAGAGGGCCCAAGGCCCTTAAAGGAAATATGTGCACGCGCTTCAAGTTATGGCCTCACTTAGCTCAATTGTTTCCAGTTTTGGATATTTGTGAAATAATAAATGATTCAGTATTTTCGTCGAAATAGTAAAGTTGGCACAAGAAAAAAATGAATTTTTGTTTTAATTTTTTAACTTTTTTTTAAATTTAATTTTTTGAAAATTAATTTTTTTAATTTAATCTTTTTAAATTAATTTTTAACTTTTTAATTTAATTTTTAAGTTAATTTTTAAATTTTTTTAAATTTAATTTTTAAAATAAATTGTTAACATTTTTAAAATTTATTTTTTAAAATTAATTTTTAACTTTTAAAATTACTTTTTAACTTTTTTTTAAATTTAAGTTTATAAAATAAATTTTTAACTTTTTTTTATTTAATTTTTTAAATTAATTTTTAATTTTAAATAATTAAATTTGAATGTTCCTTAATTTATTTAGAATTAAATTTTTTATTTTATATATTTATTAATTTTTTAATTTAATTTATAATTTGTTCGTGTAATTTTTTTTTTTAGAAATTAAATTTTTATTTTGTGTTCAATACTTATTAATTTTAATGTCTTCACTTATGCATTTGAATAAAATGGAATGAGAATATAAAAATTATGAATAAAATAATGAATGCATGAAGTTTCCACTTCAAATACTTTTTTTTAATACTTATAGTTTATCATGATGTATTGAGCTTCCGCAAACGATTACGCTTTTTATTTAGTTGAAGGTAAACAAGTAATAGAAAAAAAAAATTTTAAGTCATTTCCTACTTTTTTTCACTATATTGCAGAAAGTCTTATAAATAATTTTCATTCTTTTTTTTAAGTTTATCTAGCGCCCTCTATGGGTAGATATATGCAACTTAAATCTAAAAAAAAAACTAAAATGAATTAATTAAATTTAATGAATAAATTAATATTTGAGAAAACTGTATTAACATCCAGTGTCATCCACTATAAATTCAAAAAAAAAAAAAAAAAATAATAATAATAATAATTGTTCTTGAACTCGAGCGGAATGAATAAAAAGTATTTTTTATAAACGATTGGAAATTTGAACAAGATATATATAGGGAGAGTGCGAGCTAATAGAAGGAATTGAAAAAAAAAAAACAAGACAAATTCTGGTTTGTTGACATCAACAAAAATAAATATTTATCATAAAAGAAAAATTCAAAAATGAATAAATTAAACTGGATTACATTTAAATGCAAACAACGCAAAATTTATATAAAAAATTTTTTTTCCCAGTGAAATTTTCAATAACGTGGCGCAGTTTGAAAAAGTGCCATTTCACTGAACCCAATTGATGCGGGCCTCGTGGCGCCATCTACCGTCGGTATTCGTAACTGGGGGTTCTGTGGGAAGAGAACGGGTTCGCAGACGATTCCGTGGGTGAACGATCCCTTTCAGAGGAGATCGACCCCTGGTCAATGCATCGCACTTTCTGGAATTCTGCACCGAAAAGAAATTTTTGCATTCCTTTCAAAATATCTCGCGTAGCTTTCACTTTTCTTTTTAAAATAACAAAAATGGTGATTAAATTTTGAGTAAATCACATTTATTTTCTAGCCATTTTCTTTTTAAATCATTTGGAGTCTTAAAACGAAGGATAGGGCTTCAGTCAAATTGTTTTGACTTTTTCATCTTTGACTCTTTAAAGCAATTTTATGTACTATGATCTTTACTAATGGATTTAGAAAAATGTGTGAAATGAATTCAGTAACTATTGCTCTACGTAATACATTGAATCTTATTCAATTCTTCTTATTAGCTCACACTCTCCCTATATATATTTTGTTCAAATTTTCAATCGTTCATAAAGTACTTTTTATTCATCCACTCAAGTTCAAATACATTTTTTTTTGAACTTGTAGTGGATGGCACTCGGATGTGAATACAGTTTTTTTCAAATATTGATTCATTCATTAAATTTAATTCATTAATTTTAGTTTTTTTAGATTTAAGTTTCACATATCTACCCATAGAGGGCGCCAGATAAACTTAAAAAAAAGGAATGAAAATTATTTAGGAAGGACTTTCTGCAATACAGTAAACAAAAAAGGAGGAATTGACATAAAATTTTTTTTATATTACTTGTTTTAAATCATTTGAAGTTTTGAAACGAAGGATAGGGCTTCCGTCAGTATATTTTGACTTATGACCTCTGACTCTTTAAAAGAAATTTTATGTACGATGATCTTTACTAATGGATTTAGAAAAATTTGTGAAATAAATTCAGTAACTATTGCTCTATGTAATACATTGAATCTTATTTTTGTTCCTTATGGTATTCTCTAAGACAGGGGTGGCCAACCCGCGGCACACCTCGAATATATTTTCGGGCCCGTGAGATTTAACACACTTTTACAAAATATATTTATTTTATAATGGACAAAGTAGTGAAAACCAATGTATTAAACATTATGTGCATCCATATGATTTAACTTGAGAAATCTGGCTTAGTTAGCGGTTTTGATTCAACTTGCACCTGCGAATCGTTTTGTTTTTCTTTTTCTTTCCGAAAATGAAATTGACCCAACACAAAACACGCTCAAACGCTACTAATTACGATGTGTAAATACTCACATTGAGATCGATTTGCAAAAGCTAAGGGAAAGAATGGACATATCACACTAGTAAAAATAAATATTTTTTAATGATTTCGTTTATATTTATATATTTTTTACATTTTATTTTGAGTGTTATATATTTCTTTACAATGTGCGTTTAGTATCCTTATTATTATATTATCTCTGTTTGCATGTAAGAATAAAAGTAAACACAAAAATAATAACTCATTATGTTTCAGTTTTTCACTCTACAATGTCTACAGTGGGTCTCAATCTAATAGGGGAATACATGATTTTATATGCGTCCCGGAGTTGGGATGCATTTCAAAGTAGTCCGCAAGATCATTCGGGTTCTCTAAGATCTTCTTTCATTCTTGATCCAAGACTGAGTGTTAAAAAGTCTGGTGACTCTCACTTAGTTTGCTGCTGAAGCAATCATTGTATTTGCTACATGGGTTGTATTTTTAAGAAAATATAATGGAATGGCCTCCTTGAATGCAAATGGAAATCGACAATTATAAACCAATATATGGAGATTGAAATTTTTTTTTACGTGTTTAAGCAATTGCATTAAAATGAATTCCGTTTGTAGCTTGGAAGTAACGACGGCTTACAATGTTCGTTCTTCTGTGCATACAACTTAAGTGCGAAACTCCATAAAGCAGTTCGCACTTGGCGTTAAACTATAGATATACGTTACATATGGAACGTTTTATTTTTGACACTCCTTTAACCCTGGTGTTTTGAAGCGTCCTCTGTTGTCCGAAAAATTGTCCAGTGGGCCACCTCATCTTTTCGCAGATATTTAATAAAGAGTCTTAAGAACCACTCCTCCTCCTCATCATCATCATCAGTGGAGCCCAACGCTCTGCAGTCCTATTAGAATTAATTGGATTCCGAACCACTACAAACATTCATGGCACGGCCGGATGATGATAATGAGTAGTTCGGCCGGGACACGAACCTGAACCAAGCATCAGAGCTAAGAACCACTAATGCTTCTAATCATAATTCCTCTTTTATTTTTAAGCAATTTTGTATCCATATTTTTGATATATGAAATATAAATTTGAAAATAGAAGAAAGCACGCTCTTTATTCTAAATATACCGAAATCTACCCTAATAGTTCATTGTCACCTAAAAGTCACAAAACTGTATCAACAAATGGTAACAAAATGATTATTGAAATTATTGAGTAAACATCAACAGAAGCACGAATAATGTCGATTGCACAAGATGGTTTCTATCTGCAGACAAGTGGCAACTTTTGATATTTCCTGTTGGTGTTGCAGTCATTCATAGTGTTATTAGTTATCTCAGAGACATTATAATGTGTCTTGTGAACAAACAAAAATGATTTGGTGAAATGTAATGTGAAATGTAATCTATGAAAATATAGGACCTGAAAAATTACATTGACCCACAGAGGATTAACATTAATTCTTAATGAATTTTGAAAAAATTTAAATGATTTTTTATGAAAGTTCCGGATATTGGGTTTTTAAATCGACACTTGCAAAAATGTTCAATTCCAGACCTCCCACCAAAGCAGGTGAAGATTAAAACAAAAAAAAAAAAAAAAAAAAAAAAAAATTAAGTCAATTCATACTTTTTTTTTGCACTCTATTGCAGAAAGTCCTCTATAAATAATTATTTTTCATTCATTCTTTTAAGTTTATCTGGCGCCATCTATGGGTGGATACATGCAACTTAAATCTAAAAAAAACTAAAATGAATGAATTAAATTTAATGAATGAATTAATATTTGAAAAAATTGTATTAACGTCCAGTGTCATCCAATACAATTAAAAAAAGTATTTGAAGTTGAGTGGATGAATCAAAAGTATTTAATGAATGATTGAAAATGTGAACAAGATATATATAGGGAGAGTGGGAGCTAAAAAGAAGGAATTGAAAAAAAAAAGAGGATCGTGAAATTTTCCGCTCTTTCTGAGTTGTGGGTTCACGAAGAAATCTTTCAAAGAGCTTTTTACACTTTTTGTAGTTTGCAAACAAAACTGAATGTAAGTGGGTTGAAACCGAAACGGAAATGGATTCAAACATTAGCCTTAATTTATTAAACCTCTTGAGACTTTATTTGATTGCGACTTAAACTTGTATTGCTACACTTTTTGGCAAAAGGATCGGAGTTTTTCGTTAGGCTTTTCTTATGAAGTCGCATCCATATTAGAATGCGTGAACCAAGAGCATCGCTCATCAACGCTACTTTTCGTAAATTTTAGTGTGATAACAAAAAACAAATTCCCCCTCAATTCCAACTTTCCCTTAATCCGCTGAGCACCAGTGAAAATCCCAGTCTGCCTGCGTTTTTTGTCTTTCTTGTGGCCTGAAAATTTGCCGTGTCTACCAGCGAGATACGCTAATCTTCTACTGACCACAGTGGCCTGATGACCAATTGGCTAGCGCTCTGGCCTTTGGTACCACAGGCTCAGGTTTGGATATTAGCGGTGGCATGAATGTTTGTGAGGGGTTCGGAATCCACATTAAAGTATAGGTCCCGGTATAATTAGCCTAAAGTGTACACAAAATGACCGTAGAGCCACAAACCAAACCAAATCTACAGACCGCAAACACATCTTAAAAATATGTGACGTCGTCTGGAACTTTCTTGCCGCTTCTTTGTAGCGTGGTGTGTCGTAGCGTGTTTGTTAAACAACATTATTTTTAATTTAATTATTACAAATATTTTGCGATGTATACTTGCATTTTATGCTTTTAATTGCTGAATAAAGTTGCCTTCATATTATCTCATTTTGAAATTGTTGTGTTGTGAAAAATTTCTTTGTAAAAAAGTTGAGCTTCGCGCATTGTTTACAAAGTTTATTGAAGTATGGTTCTTAATAGAGCAAGGAGATTCTGTTTTCATTTACAACGTAATATCTTTATAATGGGTCTTAAATCTTAATATTTTTAAATTATTTTAAAAAATTATTTTATTTAAAATACGCATTTGACTGTGACTTCGTGGCATGGTGAACAACATTGAATAACAATTTGACGAATGTAATAACTATTTTATTATTGATGTCGTAATTTGACCTCATCATGTTTATCTGAAACAATTATCTAAATACTTTTTAAAAAAAATTTTTGACAATAATAATCCTATATCCTGTTTAAACAAAAGATTAAATTACTTAAAGAATATGCAAAAAAAATAATGTTTGTTTGAAAAATTTTACTTGATGAAATAATCCATGAATCTTAGTATTTCGTATAAATCTGATCGTATTTCTAATGTCTATTATTAGAAAATTCTATTTATGGAACTACCACTTTTCAAGCTTTTATGATAACATCAACGTTTTCTAAAAATAAAGATGTCCTTGCATGAATGCTAATGAAAATCAAACTGCTGATGCATGACATTCAAAATTCTCTAAGAATTTTAAAAGAACTCAATTACATTGTGTTGTGCTTAATAACAATGGATTAAATAGAAACATGTTTACCGAAATGTATACTGTTAAATTAAAATGCTTGCATTCAAAATCCAGTTAAGCCAGAAAAAAATAAATAAAATTTATTTGTACATTGTGCACTAAATAAAATGTATTAGAAATAATGCAATCTCAATGGATGAAACAAACAATTGAAGAATAAACTCTTCATTTCTGCAATCTCAATCTATTGAATATCAGGCGGCGTAACAAAATAGTTATTACATTCAATCTCAGGTCTGTTCAATGTTTTTCAACCGCAATCTGATCAAGTAAATGTTACAAATAAAGATAATTTTAAAATAATTTAGTATTGGATTTAAGACCACGATAAAGATGTTACGTTGAATGAAAACAGAATCTCTATTAGGAACCATACTTCAAATAAACTTTATGAAGCAATGCGCGAATACACGAAATTTCTGAATGTGAAGGCAGCTTATTCGGCTGCTTTATAAAGTATATGTCAAATTAAAATGTGTTGTTTAACAAATGCTATTTTACCACGCAAGAAGCGACGAGTTGGACTTTGCATATTTTTAAGATGTGTTTGCATTGGTTTTGGTTCATTACTCTACGGTGTTTTGACATTGCGCTTTGGGCGATACCGGGACCTGCATGTGGATCGAACCTCACAGGCACAAATGCCACCGTAATATCCAAACCTGAGAAGCCTGGTGCAAGGCCATAAATCGAGCCGCGGTGATCGATGAAGATTGTATCTCACTATTGAAGTACGGCAAACTCGGCTGAACCTACAAAGCGTTAAGACGAACTATCGCGGTGCTCAGCAGCCAGTTGGAATTGAAGGGAATTGTTTTTGTTATCACACTAAAACACAGCTGGCGTTGATGACGATATGCTGAGTTCGCATTCTATGGATGCGATTTCATAAACTGCCAAGCAACTCCGGACAATCAAGCAAAGTCTCAAGAAAGGACATTGGGCTGGCTGTTGAGATCCATTTCTGAACCCCGCGCATTCGGTTGCAGGCACAGAAGTGGTGTGAAAACTCTGGAAGCTTTCAGAAAACGGAAAGCCCGTCCTCACCAGTTCACTTCTTTAGCTCCCATCTCCCTACTACATTATCATTCATTAAACACTTTTGATTCAAATGCACAATTGTATGGTGACACTGGTTGTTAATACAATTTCTTTTTCAAATATTAATTCATTCAAATTTAATTCATTCATTTTTAATTTTTAAATTAGACACTGTATCACGCCAAATGGCATAGATAAGCAAAGAGGAGAAGTAGTGAAAATGGTATTTATAAGGACTTTCTGCAGTAAGTGCAAAAGTATGAATGACTGACTTTTATTTGTTGTCTTCACCTGCTGGTGAGATATTAATTTATTTTTGCAGAGTGTGTTATCGGAACTTCATAAAAATCATTTAAAATTTTCAAAATTCATCAGAGAATAATCTCTGTGAGTCAATGTGCAGTTCCATATTTTCATGAATTACATTCGCAAATCTTTGTTGTTCACAAGACACGACATGATATATAATAACATATGTATTGACTGCAACACCAACCGGGAAAACTATCAAATTGCACCACTTTATGCAGGCTAGAAACCATCTTGTGCAATCATTCATTAGCTCTGACGATGTTTACTCCAACTGTGTCATTTGTTACCATTTGTTGATACAGTTTGTGACACAGGTAATGAATGTGGAGGCAGACTCATTACATATTTGAAGAAACGTGCTTTATTTCTGACAGAATTTATATTTCATATATCAATATGAATGCAAGTGCTTAAAACAAGAGGAATTATGATTAGTGGTTCTTATGCTGGTTCAGTTCGTGTCCCGGCTGACTTCATTATCATCATCCGTATAGTGTTCCAGCCAATGATTCGGAGATGCAGAGCGTTGAGTACTGATGATGATGAGGAGGAGGGAGATGGTCTTAAGACTCTTTTGACCAGGTATCTGCGAAAGCTGGGGTGGCCTTGTGGTGCTGAGGACACTCACCAGGGTGTCAAAAAGCATAGGCGTTCCATGTATTCTATCTATAATTTAACATGAAGTGCAGACTTCTGCTTTAATTTCACTGAAGATGTGCTGAAGAGATGCGGCAAATCGTTACTCAAGTAGGCAGGTCAGTGCTTAAACACATAAAAAATTTCAGTCTCCCTGCTATTGATTTTACTCTGAGAGCCGTCGATTTCCAGGCAGAGAGACCATTCCGGCAAATACAACCCATGTAACAAATGCAATGATTTGCTTCAGCAACAGGCTGTGTAGCCTCGGTGGTCAGAATGAAAGAAGACCAGAACCCGAATGTGATCTGCGGACCACTGAAATGCATCCCAATACCAGGTTCCCAGCCATGTATTCCCTATTGATTGGTTACTGTAGTTTGTGTAAAGTGAAAAACTGAGAAACATAATGAGTTATTATTTTGTGTTTGCTGTTCTTACATGCACAAGCAGATTATTATAATAACAAGGACACTAAACGCATTGAAAATATAACACTCAAATAAAATGTAAAAATATATAAATATAAACGAAATCATTAAAAAAATAGCTATTTTAACAGTAATGGTATGTCCCATTCTTCCCTTAGCACAATCGTCTCAATATTTATCGTGAGTGAAAACCAGCGTTTGAGCGTTTGAGTCCAATTTCGAGAAGAAAACAAAGCATTCACGGAGTGCAATCAAAACCTAATGCCAGACTCTTCAAAAGTTATCGTATGGATGCTATGTTTGTACGTGGTTTCACGTCCGATATCAAATAAAACTATATTTTGTAAGGGTGTGTTAAACTCACGGGCCAATATTCCGAGGGTGATGCTGTACGGAATACCATAAGGAATTAAAAATAAGATTCAATGTATTACATAGTAGGCAATAGTTACTATGGTATTTCACATTTTTCTAAAGTCCATTAGTAAGACGTCGTACATAAAATTTCTTTCCAAAAGGAGTCGAGAGGTCATAAGGGAAGTCAAAATATACTGACGGAAGCCCTAATCAGCTACGTCTCAGAGCTGAAATGATTTAAAACAGACAATATAGATTTTATGTCCAGTTTCCTCCTTTCACAGTTTTACTGTATTGCAGAAAGTCATTTTCCTACAATTTTCATTCACTT
>BPLR01021116.1:0-152095 GCA_021605095.1 Caerostris extrusa
TTTCATCATCTGGAGTACAATCAATTTGGAGTACCATTTTAATATTTATTATTATTATGCAGATTATGTCTGAGGTTGCATTATTCTTTAATCTCTGTCTCGTTAATTTATTTATTCACTTATGTCAGGGAAAGTTTAAAAGAAAGTTTGCTGTTATCCGACATTAGATGATTATGGAGTTATATCGGGTTATAGACTAACCGTGTTACTTTGAAATAAACCGTGTTTCGTGACATCCTCAGTGTCTTGCAGTGCGGAACGCACATCCCATAAGTAGTCTACTCACGGAAGTGGGAAAGGGTCCTTCTGTTGTGATAGAACACCCATAAGTAGAAGTCTGACTTGAGTCCGTGTCGCTGAAGGAGTCTTCCTTCTTCAGCGACACAATGAAGATTTATGAGGGGGAATTTATCCCATCTGAGTATCCGGAAAAACTCCACTTTCATCTCAAATGAAAGTTGTGTTTATTATCTAATTGGTCGACAGTAACATCTAAACAAGTACATGAACCCAGTAATAATGTTCTCATGAAATAAAAAAAGGGGACAGCTTCTGTTGTGATGGAGCACCGTAAGTAGAGACAACTTGGCTCTGTGTCGATGATGAAAGAGGGCAGTGCCTTCCTTCTTCAGCGGCACAGACTTTTTATAAGTTGAGGAACTAACCCGCATTTTCGTATCGTATGGGGAAGCTCGGAAAACTCCCTTAGTTAGTCCGACTAACGAAGTAAAGTCTTGTTCCACGAGGCGAGAGACGTGAAGTTCAGAGGCAAAAAGCACGACAAAATTTTTCGACCCTTCACAGCGAAACGTCAGAAATAGCATTACGCCTAGTGAAAAACCGCTTCGAGTTGAAAGTTGGGCAACTCAAGCGGCGGGCTGCAAACCGGTTTCAGGCGACCGCGGTGAGGTCAAATTTTTTCGCTTGCATCTTCTCGCCTTGGTGAGCACGAGCCTTTAGATGCCGAACAGGACAAACACCATCGAGTCTCCTCATTTTTGAAACAGTATCTGTAGCAAACGGCTAGCTGGATTGATGTCTAATGCTCACCAACGGTTCACATTGCCACTGAGCCACGTGTGCGCCACGGTGCAAATAAAGTGTTAAATAAATAAATAACCTACTGAGTTTATATTGTAATAAATTAATATATTACTGAATGCTACAGTTAAAAGATTATATATATATATATGTATATATATAATATTACGACGAAATATAGTGTATGTACAACATATATTTCCTGCCATAATATTTATTTGCGATATTGTTAGTATTTTTTATAGCTGGATTTCTTTTCGATTTTTTTTTTTTTTTCAGAATGATAAACTATGATAATTGTACATTCGTTTAAACATTTTTTCTTATTGGAAATATAATAAATGATTTTTATATCAAAATATCGTAAAGTAATATACAGTGGTTATTTATAAAAACACATTAACACACCATATTTGAATGTATTTAACTAATAGCTGATTTAAGACAAAATAAGACGTTTGTTTACTAAACTATTATTAAATACGCTAACATATTTAAAAAATGTGTTTCTGTATAACTATTAAAAAGAAGGATTTTTTTAATTATTCAATGACAAGTCTTTAGAAGGAGTTTGGAATATTCTTTTACCCATGTTATATCCACTTTATATTGGATATTGGTTCGTACAATACTTCTTTGAAATCCAAGCAATATCATGATGAATAAGTCGCACGAAACCGCATTTAAACGATGTTTTCTAAAATATATGTTTTATAAATATTTCTTAAAAAAGAAAAAATTTTTATAACGGGATATTTGAAAATCCCTATATTTTTACCAGAATATAATTTATATATTTATTTAACATTGGATAATACTTAAAATTGTATTATTTGAATCGAAAATCAATCTTTACATATATCGTTTAATAATGGTTTTGAATTTAAAAGAAAATGATCATTTTAAAGTGGTTATAATAAGTTTTCTCTTTACTAAATGACAAAATGTCTATATAAAAGTAAACAAAGTAATAAATAGAGGCAAATTCTGCACGTAGCTACAACCAACGATATTCTTCTTGCGCGATTAGCTTTAGCTTTTTTAATGTACGTTATTAATCAATTTTAATTTTGTCTGAACGCAATTTTAATTAATAAAATTATTTTTTATATTTTCCTATCAAATTTTAAGTTTTCTAAATTTCTAATCGTTACATTTTAAAAAGGAGATTTAGTTCATTCTTTACTGGCAACGTAAAAATGCCATTTTCTTAGAAAATACTGTCACAAACATAAAAGTATTGAGAAAAATCGCAGAATAGATGCCGCTAGGATTTGGCGTCAAAAATTGTTTTCGCCAAATTGAGCCAGGAAAAAGGTTGCAATTATAAGTGAAAGTGAATTACAAAAAGTAAAGAAATCTGGGTTACCACATTTAACGACTTATCGATCAGTTGGCACCACAAAAATGTCGTCAAATCCCAACTCCCCCTAATTTGATTTTGGCCAAGTCTTGAATATTTTTGTATATTAAATAAGCATTATAAAATATATTGGACAGAGTTTTAAAAAAGAATTATCCATATAATTTTTTAACCAAAAAATTAAAAATTCGTTAAAACCAGAATTTTTTTTTTTTTTTTTTGTAAAAAATATTTCTACAGCTACAAAAGTATACATTCAACAATATACTTTTCAATGAACAGTATATTTTTAATCTATAGTACTTAATGTATTTAAGGGAAAAGAGTTGAATCCATACATACAATAACTTTGGACTTTTAATTGGATACTGGATGCTGACATTCTAAACACTTTCTAAGTAGATCTGATTACATAAAATTGACACCATTTGCTTCCATAAATTGTATAGAAGGAATTTTTTTAAAGTTCATAAAATATTTCTCAAGTTGTTTTCATAGAATGTTAATAAAATGATCCGAAAATAGTGTGTCTGTTTCCTTCCATTTAGTTTAATCTTTCTTTTGTATTAAAGAGTGCATTCGATAAATATATACTTGCATGAGTTATTTTTAGAATTTCTCATTATTTGCATTATTTACAAGTATTCATTAAATATCATTATTAAAATAATAACTTTATTCGTCAACTTAATAATCTGAATTTTTAAAATGTAATTTTCTTTATTTGGTAAAAGTTAAAATAAAAATGCTACTTGATTAGAAAATAAAAATATAATTATTTTAAAATAAATTTTTTTATTTATCACAGCTTTATAAAATTAAGATTAAAATAGCTATTCAATGATTATTAAAATTTAGCATTTAGAGTGTAAAAAGTAAATAGAATACTTTTTAAATGTTTATATTTTTTTTTTTTTTTTTTAAAAAAGTTGTTTATCAAACAGTTAACACTCTGATAGTAAAGACAGGTAGATATATTTATATAAAAAACTTCATTTAAAGATATTTTGAATAAATTACAAACAATTTTGTTTTTGTAAGACTCTGAAAATAAACAGAAATTAATCTAAATATAGTATTGAAGATTTTGAAATATATATTGACTTAATGTTAAATTCATTTCAGATTCAAAAGTATTGCAAAGTCCCTCTATAGAATTAATTTTTATAATATGGATGTTTTTATCTGGATATAAATGCAAAACAAGCAGTAAAGTATTTTAATGTCATTAAATGTTAAACAGGAAAGCTTTGGAATTAAAATCAATGCTATGCTGATTTTAAATAGAACGAGAATTTTGTTTCAAATGATTTCGAATTTTGAAATATACTTCTATAAGCATTATAGAAATCAATTAAAATTTTTATAAGTATATACTCAAAATAGCACTGTGTTTATTATAAATCAAATGAGGTGCCTATAGTTAATTTAAATATTTCAGTTCTCAATATTGTTTATTTTTCGTATTGTTTCTATTTCATTATTTTTCTAAAAACATTTAAACAAAAAATTTCAACATCTTGGAACAAATCGCTATTGAAACTACATTTTTGGATGTTCAAGGTGAATTAGTTTATTAAAAAATTATTTATCATTGAAAATTCCTTCATAGAACTTCAAAATAAACATAATTTATTTGCAACTAAAAAATTGATATAAACTTAAGGTATTAATTTAATAATATCATAACTTTTCGATGTTAATAAAAATATCATGCATTCTTTTTAATTGAAAAAAATTGTTTCCTTTTGTGTTTCTTAAACGTGAATAAACATCTATTGTTGACGTGTTTTTTATACATTTATTTGAACAAGAACTCTTAAAACATATCGATGGTAACAAAAATAATATAAAACACAATGGAGTAATTTATTTATAAAAAATATATAATCCACTCACGAATTTCTATTTAACATGTGTATGAGGTTAGACGAATACACAAAAGCATACCAATTTTCAATATCCCATTACATTTAGGAAGCAATTTGAAAGAATGCAATGCAAGAATTACCAATTTCAATAGCCAAGAAAATATACGAAAGTTATACTATTGCTATTCAGTTATACTGTTGCTATATACTGTTATCCTGTTATACTATTATTTGGCTATGTACTATTGCTATTTGTATATCGTTGCATTCGCCTACTGCTGCTATTCGTTGTTACGTATTTTTTTCTAATGCAGCTGGCAAACACTTAGACAATTGTCTTGGATGCCTTAATGGAAGATCTGCACTGACGTTACCCACTTAGCACTTCCCAGGAGGTGTGTGTAGCTTGAAGATAAGCTACGGACGCGGAGTAACAGTAGCCCCCAACGCTCTATGATCATGTTAGACCGGGCTCTGGTACTTGGTACCACAGGTTTCGGATTCGACTGGTGGTGCCATGGATGTTTGTACTGGTTCTGAATCCACTTTAAGCCGTAGGTCCCGGTTTCATTTGACCGCAGAGCGCCACAGAATCCAATCAGACTTCTCACCCACATCATTCTCAAACTGCAAAGGGGCAACACAACTCTAGGCACAGTGATGTAGTGTGGTATAGTAGTAGTAGTAGTCAACTTATAATAATGAGAATGAAAATACAAAATTCATTTAGAAATCCCATCGTATATGTAAGTACAAAATATTTATTGGAAATATGAATAATAATGAATGTTTATGGCATGTAAATGCAAATATGGATGTTTATTGCATGTAAATATAAAAAATGTTCATTGCAAGTAAATGCAAATTCAATAACAATTAATAAATACATAAATCATCATTTAAATGAAATTCTAAAAATTAGTTTTTCAATAAGATTTATGATCAAATTAAGTATTAAACGAGCATGAAAAACCCAAAGCATTTTTATTAATAAGTTATATTTTTAAACATTTCATTTCCACACCATTAATTTATTTTCACGTGTTATTTATTTATTCTTCACCAAGAGTTTTTTTTTTCCGGTATTGTAAAGTGTGTTATAATCTAGCCTCCACTTTCATAAGTCTTTTCGAAAAATTGAAAAAAAAAAAAATATTTAAATGTCATTAAAAAGTATCCCTTTTGCTTATGCATTATCGCACTTGAGAGAAAGAAAAATATTTGCTTTAAACGATTATTAAAAATGCTGTCGCGTCAGTGTTTAAGCCATGTGTATTTTTCTGATGTTTTTTTTTTTTTTTTTGTGTGTGTGTGTGTGTGTGTGTGTGTGTGTGTGTGTGTGTGTGTGTGTGTGTGTGTGTTTTTTGTGTGTGTGTGTGTGTAAAAGTATCGGCTTTGAATTTGTTTAATTTTTGAATAAAACTATCAATATAGAATAAATGATTTTTATCTGAAATTATGCTTTTATTCAAATTAATTTAATTTTTTAAATTAAAATAGAATTACGTAATAATCTTTCTGTTTATGTACATGATAAGTTTCATGTATTTTTAATAATAGGATTAAAAATATATTCTTTAGTATTTTTAATTCTCCCATAATTAATTCACTGTATCATGTTTACTTTTGTAATAAATTTTTAAAAATAAATGTAATAAATGGTTTTAGAAAATTTCAGCAATAAATCGAATGAGAATAATCAAAACAATAAGAAAAATTTTCAAAGCAACTAAATTATTTAATGTAATAATATTTAAAAATTACTTATGAAACTACAAATTTCAAGTAATTTTAATTTTCATTTTGAAAAATTTGGGATATTGATAAATACTGAAAATAACAATAACTTATTTGTTGTATTATTCATTAATTATATCATTATAATTTTGATTACATTATATCATTAATAATTATTTATATTAATAAAAATTAATAATTAAAACCAATGTTAAAAAATTATTTTGCTATAGAAAACTAAAATGAAACACAACCAATCAAAATTAAAAAATTAAATGAGTAAAAAATTATAAATTATTGTCTATAAATTTTATTATTTCTTTATATTCAAAAAATTAAATTAACTCTTTCATTCCCAAACTGTATAGGGGTAACTCTGCCCTAGGCACAGTGATATGGTGTGGTGTAGTAGTAACACTAGATAAACCGACATCTTTTAGGGCAAGATACGAGGGTGACAAGGAGGTTAAAAGGGAGAATGGTTTAACGATAGTCAACTATGTATATTTATAGATAAAATATATAAAAATCTTCCTTTTTTAGCGAAGTATGAGGATGGCGTTTTAGAAAGAGATTTAGTTTAAAGAGGATTCATTTCATGTATGTTATATGAAAATCCTCATTAAACCATCACCTTTATGGCTAAGAGTTATAAGATACTGATGTGTTAAAGAGAGGAATGATTTAACATGGTGCGGCTGTATATATATATTCTATGAAAACCCTTATCAAGCCATTTGTGGCAAAATGTGATGATGACCCTTTAAATGGAAACTGGTTTAATGAGGGACAATTCGGATACATTCCAAAATTCCTAATCAATAATATGTTAATAATCTAATCAATAGTGCTATGATTAATATACTGTACTATAAATAATTGACTTTTAACTATACCCGTCTTCAAAACATTCTCCAACAAGTTAAAGTAGAAATAGGAGCATTTGACATGAAGAAAATGGAGAGATTTGTCTCTGAACTTTATAAATTCCTTCACGAATCAGGCCCAACTCGATTCGGCGGAAGAAACCGATCTGTCCCAGAAAAAGTCGCATTAGAATGTAAGAAGTGAAACGAACACGTTCACCTCCTTGTCCGGCCGCGAAAGATGTCTAAGCCTGTTGGAGATAAGGAACAAGCGCAGATTCGATTTCTTGTGAAACTACAGCGAAGGGAATTTAAGAGCGAAAAAGCTGTCACGTTCACGCTGAGCGAACGGTTAATTTAGTCGGCTTAAACGAAACGTAGGGCAATATATTTTATCTTAATATCCCCTGCAGGTGTAATCGGAACAGATCCATAAAAATATAAGTGGTAAAAATGTATATAACTCAGAGTTTTTGTATCATATGTCAGAAATGTTACTATAACAAAAGCATTGATGACAAATTATCAATGCTTTTAAATACTAAATATAAATAAGATACTATTTAAATGCTAATTCTTACCAGTAAACAGAGCTTCCATTTTGAAAAATAATAGCAACAGCACTGAGTCATCATTATAACGTATTGTTTTATTTATAATATAAGTTCATTTTGTTTCTTTTTTTCCCCAATAAAGTGGACTTTTACAAAAATCCCCTTTGTTGAGTTTATCCAACAACTTTTTGTAAAAGCTATTTATTTATTAGCTATTAAATAAATGAGTAACATCTTTAATTCTATTTTAATTTGACTAGCTGAATAGTATACATATTTAAACCAATTTATTCGTAGAATTAAATCACTGCCGTTAATTTTTTCACAAACTTAAACTGTGACAGAAAATCATAGCATCATCTCGTTACTGACTTAAACTATATCACAGTGACGATAAAATCATTCAGAAAAAATCACAGTTACATAATTTTTTATTTCTATCAAGTTGGCGATTATAAGATATGATTTTATGAAACAAATTTCTGAGTATTTTTATTATACTTATTTTCAAATTTTATTCATAGTATTCTATTGACAATTCATATATTTATTTCTGAAAGCAAAATATATACATTTCAATACATTCCAATACATATTTCCAATTATGTTAAATACAGTTGCAATACATTCTTCAAACTCGTTTCATACTCTAATCTGCAAGCATTGCCACCTTAAGTTTATGAGGAGAAATTAATTTTGCAAGGATGGTTATTTTTAATATAACTAAATTACCATAACTGTGAACAAAAGTGTTTCATATCTTATGTATATCTTATACGTTTTTAATATAAAATGAATGAGATGTATTTTTAACTGTTTTTCAGATTAACTGTTGTTGGCTTGATTGTTAATTCATTTGTTACGGTGAATATGATTAATCGATGATTATTCCTAATTACCAGTAATTATGCATATTCACGGAATTAATCCACCGGCTATTAATTAAACACGGTGAGAAAAGAAAGCATTACAAAGTGGCAAAACTTTGAACTTATTTTCTTAAATAAATTTATTTAAAATTTTCATTGAAAGGAGATATTATTGATGAACAGATACTGAAGTATCGAAGAATTCTACTTGAAAAATCCTTTTTTTTTTAATATTTTTAATGTATTTACGTTTTTTCAAACGTTTTTAGAATTTCTAATAATTATTATGCTATTTGATAAACTAAAAAAATAGACGGTAGAAAATTTTATGAATTATTAATATAACTTTACTTTACTATTATCTATTACAAAGATGAATTAGTTATAGTTTTATTGACCGGTATAATATGTATATGTATATGAATATATATATGTTTGTATAATCTGGTGATTATACATAATCACAGTTATATGTTGCCTGTGATTATGCATAATCACATTTACAGTAACACATAATAATATAAAATTTTGCAAATATTACCATAACTAATAATGAGTTCAATTTATCAAGCTCGTATTTGAATTTCGAAAAGTTAAATAAGCCAACATGAAGTATTTTAGTTTATTTGTACATTAATTATCGGCATCACAAGTGATAAAAGTAATTTAAGTACGTCATTAAAGTTCCTAGATATTATCTGAACCATTTTTATACATTAGAAAATTTTCGGTCACTTGTGACCTTGCGTAGTATTCAATGGAAGTAGGGTAAAAGTTAATATCCAGCGCTATATCCACTCTGGGCTTCGGAATTACAATAATTATGGAATAGATTTAGACCCATTACGGATATCTATTATAAATCCATTAGATTCTAGGGATACTGGCAATTTACATATTAACTAGTTTCCGTAATACTATGCAGTATATATTCCAATAAATTAGAAGGAAATGTTTAGGGAAACAGTAGTGTGAGCAATAAGCAACAATTTGTAATTAATATGAATATTATTTGAAGAACGTATTATAATCTAAGCAGAAATATTAAAATTTTGCGAAAATGATCTGTAAATAATAGGTTATTTTAATTATTTTTTGTAATCTTGTTCTTCAAAATATATTAAATGTTTTTATTTTATAAAAATAAGCCAAATGCGAACTGTGAAAGGGGGAAAAAATAAAAATATATCTGAAATGACAATCTTAGCGAAGTGTTTGGCAATGTTAAGCCACAGATTTAAAGAAATTTGCTTAAAAACATTCAAAAAGACTGAGAAAGCTATTAACTTAACGTGTCTTATGTGGAGAAATTGCAAAAACAATCGAATCATTCTAGAAACCTTATAAAAAACGTGTTTGGCTGTTGATAAGGCATACTACTTATCACTGCGATTCTCTGCAAATCTTTAATGTTTGTTTTGCTTGGGCTTACCGTTTAATAGTTGCAGTTTGACTAAGCTTCTGGGTTTTTTTTTAAATAAGTGTTGATGACGGAATGACTAGAGCTCTGGCCCTCGGTGCCACAGGTTTCGGATTCAAAGCGCGGTCCCGGTCTAATATGAATGTTGGGAGTAGGGTTGACAACCCTAATCCGTAAAAGAAAAGCATCTCATGTGTCGGGATCTGCCAGTAGGCAGATGGCCATGGTCCAATGGGGACTGTAGTGCCAGAGAGTTAGTTGATTAGTTCTTTTGAAAATAAACTGTTTTAATTTGTTATCTAAAATTCCATGCACAACGCATGGATTATCGGGTCACACCTATTCTTTCCATCTTACTGTATTTGATGTGTTAAAATATGCAGCAAATAACGTATGGTTATTCGAGTCCCGGTGATGCCGGTTGTAATGGTTCGAAGCCACTTTAAGCCGTAGGTCCCGATCTAATATGACTGTAGAGAGTTCGACATAGGACTGGCAACTCTATTCCGTAAAAAGAAAAACATCTCCTGTTTCGGAATCCGTCAGTAGGCGGACGGCCATGGTCCAACATGCCAGAGAGTTATTTAATTAGTTCTCTTAGAGTAGTTTAATTAGTTCTTCTTGAAAATAAACTGTGTTTTACTTTTGCTGTCTAAAATTAAATGCACAACGTGCGGATTACTTAAACCTTTCACCGAAAGGTAATCTAGTACGTTACAACTTCAACGTACTAGATTACCAGGCTTTCACCTCCATCTTATAGGCCTAATCTTTCCATCGTACTGTCTTTGACGTGAAAATATGCAACAATTAACGTATAGTTATAAATGAGTTAATATATCGATTAGCCTTTGAATAAACTTATAAAATAATTAATATTTAACGCATGTTAATTTATTAATCTTGTGTATAAAAAGAATATGTATCAAAATAGGTTTAAAAATTGCTGAATTCAATAATGTGCATCATCAAATTTGATATTCTTATTGAAATGAGTAACATGTTCATAGAAATCAAATTCCTTTTGAATTCCGGATCCTTTTTTTACATACAGGGGTCAAATAAATCGGTGGGGGAAGAAAAAAAAAGAGTAGAAGTAGACGAACTCTCCATGGGGGTCGATACAACTCATCCGGTTTTCATTGCATTCGTGACTAAGCATCAACACCTCAAAACTCTTTTTTATTTTATTTTTTACCTTTTCTTCTTAGGGTTATTCGGAAAACTTTCCTTTTCATTCCTTTATGAACGAACACAATGCCCGCTTTTTCCAAAGAAAAGTTAAGCCATTAAGCATTCTTAAGCTGATCATTGAAAACGAAAGAAAACACAAGGCATCACCTTGCAGATGAACCCGTCACGTTAAAATAGCGTTCAGCATTCATGGTACACTAGGTTTATGCATTTTAAAGAACCGAGACGAAAAAAATCGTGAATTTTTTTGCATGTGACTTTCTTGAAAAACATGGTGAAAAAAAAAAATTCTCTTACACGTATTTTTTACAGAGTAATTTTTAATTCTAAAAGTCATTGGATCTTGTGTTTTAGAGAAAATCGTTTTTAAATAAATCTTTTTTTTTTTTTTTTTTTTTTTTAAAAAAAAAAAAAAAATTGCGAGATTGATGGAAAAAGATGGATGGCTATGATGAAATCTGTCATTATACCTCGTCTATTTTTATTTTCTTGGCAAGCGAAATATATTTTGAGTCATTGCTGCTGTTTTTCTTTTTTTTCTTAATATATTATTATGTAAAAAAATAAATTACACTACTCTAAAGAAAAGCTGTAATGGGGGCAAAGTTTAATCTCTCATGGGAAAAAAGAAACGCATGATTTTGCAGTTCTTATGAAACGTAAGCTAACTTCCAGCATATTACTTTATAATGTCTTTCTTTTTATACTGAAGCTTAATTGAGATATAACATAAATAATAAATAAAAAAAGGAGGAAGATGAAAATTATACAGGAAGATCATGCATTCGAGAACCGTACTTTAAAACAATAATTTAAATTCTTTTTTTTCAGTGGAACATTATCTTAAATTACAAGGTCCTCTGCTAAGTACGTAGTATGGGCCATGAAGAGACAAGTTATGGGTGGCATGTGTTTTTAAACACAAATTCTCCTCGTCAGAATTAAATAATAATGGGTTCTTTACTAGGTCTGCCATTTAATTAAGTGTTAGGAAAAGGCAAATTGAGAATAATAAAATTTTAAGAAAATTGTACTAAAAATTAAAATTATTTGTATTAAATTGAAGATTTTTATTTCAGTTACAGAACGTTAAGTTAATTACGAACAAAAGTTAAGAGCTTTGTTTTAAGAGCTTTGTTTTGCTTTAGTTAAAAGTATGTTTTGCTTTAAGAGCATAAGCTCTTTAAAAAACATACTATGTTCTGGTTAGTAACCAAAACTACCTCAAATACAGTCTTTTATTCATGTTCATAATCAAAACCTTTACTTATGTCTGGGAGATTTTATTAAGTTACTTATATTAATAATTTTTTTTTTCTTTACAAGGCAACAAAAATGAAAAAATTCTCAAAATATTTAAACTCAGAAAAACTTGGGAACTCTATGTACTAGACACATAAGTGCAAATGTTTAAGTGGAGATTTTATTTGAAACAAAGAAATACAGATAAAATGGTCTTATTTATTCTTTTCATTGTGCTGTTTCAAACAGCACTATACCATAGTTTAAATTGTTGTAATTGTTGGTTCACAATAAATTGAAGTATAAAAATCATGATCAATTAATTACGTAATTAATTTAACAACTTTAGGTAGAATTAATCAGCAGAAATGCAATATATTTTATAAAAGTTTTTGTTTTTTGCCCTTTTTAGAAACCTTAATAGATAGCTATCTTACTTTTGTGTGTCCCAACTGAAATTTATTGAAGGACTGTTTTTTGGAAAACGGGGTGAGATTAGACCGTCTGTGTTTTGAGACACAATAAATCGATTTTAATTCTACTCAAACTGTTTCAACATTTGGAACTTTTTCTTTCAATTGACATCTCATTTATCTTGATATGTTTTTTGGTTTGGTTTATCGCTCTACTGTCATTTTGTGCACACGTTGGGCTAATTTGAGCGTGACCTACAGTTTAACGTGGATTCCGAACCACTAACAAACAACCATAGGATTCGAACCATACCACTACCAGAATTCTGTGGCATCAAAGGCCAGAGTTCATCTTGATGTCTTGAAAATTGAGGTAATTACGGATGGAAACAAATAGCTGGAAAAAAAAATCTCAGCAATCTTACTCATAAGTTCTTATACGGAAAGGTACACTTTTTATTTTTTTTCAATAAATATATTTAAAATATAATGAAAATAATTTGAAGATTTACCAATTATCTGCAATATATGGTATTATTAATTGCCATTGAAATTTACCCCACGCATGCTTTAACATTCCAAAATATTTGCTTCAGGATTAAGATATTTCCAAGAAAATAAACTGAAGATTTATCAATTATCTGAAATCATCATTTATCAGTTATCATTATCAATTATCTGAAATAATATGTATTATTAATTGCCATTGAAATTTACCTACTGTGCTTTTTAACATTCCAAAATACTTTCTTCAGGATTAAGATGCTTCCAAGAAAATAAATTGATGATTTATCAGTTATCTGAAATATATAGTATTATTAATTGCCATTGAAATTTACCCCACGCATGCTTTAACATTCCAAAATATTTGCTTCAGGATTAAGATATTTCCAAGAAAATAAACTGAAGATTTATCAATTATCTGAAATCATCATTTATCAATTATCATTATCAATTATCTGAAATCATATGTATTACTAATTGCCATTGAAATTTACCCTACTCTTACTTTAACATTCCAAAATACTTTCTTCAGGATTAAGATGCTTCCAAGAAAATAAATTGAAGATTTATCAGTTATCTGAAATATATAGTATTATTAATTGCCATTGAAATTTACTGATGCGTGCTTAATATTCTAAAATATTTGCTTCAGAATTAAGATGTTTCCAAGAAAATAAATTGAATGTTTTCCAATTATCTGAAATATATAGTATTATTAATTGTCACTGAAATTTACCCCACTCGTGCTTTAACATTCCAAAATACTTGCTTCAGGATTAAGATATTTCCAAGAAAATAAATTAAATAGAAATAATAATACATGGTATTATTGTTATATATTTATTATTATTACATGTATATTATTTATACTATATACTATATTATTTTGAGATATGTATATTATGTATTAGTGAAAATAATAATACATAGTATTATTAATTGCCATTGAAATTTACCCACGCGTACTTTAACATTACAAAAATACTTGCTTCAGGATTAAGATGCTTCCAAGAAAATAAATTGAGACATGTAAAGTAAAAGTAGCGACTTTAAAAAAGGCAATCCGAAATTAAAATAACCCGCAGAGATATATTTGCTTTTTCCCAAAAGGGACTTATTTTTATATTCAGGGTTTTTATTTTTATAAAATCATACAAGCGTTTATTAATGTTTCTCGCAGTTTCGTTCTTGTTTTGCAAGCAAAAAGAAAGTAAAATCCATCTTCCCAGTTTTTCGCATAGTCACGAAGGTGTAAATTTCATCAAGAAACTTAGAAGAGCGACAAAAATTACTTTTGTATTTCGGCAAACACATGGGATTTCTTTTGAAAGTTTGAAACGGGTGTATATATATGAAATGGTATTCCTTTGATGAAAAAGAATTCTTTTAAGAAAGTTCTATATCCTCTGACCTCTCTTTCTGTCTATGTGCATTCATAAATTTTTATGAAGACATTATGCCTTTTCCGTATAATAATAAAATAAAAAAACACGAAAAAATCTGACGTGATATATTTCATTTTATTATCTGCTTTATTTCGGTATGGTATCTAGACGGAATGTTAGATTCCCTGGTGTTTTTCTTTGTTATGCCCATTGATGTCTGCGAACCACAGAGGGTTAACATATTAACCATAGGAGGCCTGTGATATACAGACACATGTGTCTTTGAATTTGACATAAATGTAAATAAGCAAGCATACAATTGTGGCACTTTTATAAATATTTTGTTTATAGATAAAAAGAATAAACTTTGAATTTCCATACATATTTATTTGGTATTAAAATTTACTCATATACTTCCAGATTATTATAAGAAAAATTTATAATCACGTCATATTCGAATGCTGCCACTTTAGACTAAAGTAATTCGTACCAGATATTTACAATTATTAATTTAATGTAGTAATTATTATTTTGCCTGATGGTCGAATGAATAGCGCTTTGGCCCCCTCGGTGTCACTTGTTCGTGTCCCAGCAATGTAATGGATGTTTGTAGTGGTTCGGAATCCATTTTAAACCGTAGGTCCCTGTCTAATATGACCGTAGAGCGTAGGGCTTAGGGCTGACAACACTATTCCGTATAATGAAAACATCTCCTGTCTCGAAATTGGCCAGTAGGCAGACTGGCTTGACCAACATGGGGCCGTGCGCCAATAAAAAATTAACAAAATATGATGAGTTATTAGAGCTTGGTGGCTAATTGGCTAGTGCTCTGGCCTTTGATACCACAGGTTTCAGGTTCGAATCCTGGCGGTGGAAGGGATGTTTGTGAGTGGTTTGGAATCCAAGTTAAACTGCAGGACCTGGTCTAATTAGGCCAAAGTGTACACAAAATGACAGTAGAGCGATAAACCAGGGGCATATCTGGTTAAAGCTGTCTCGAAATCTGCCACTATGGGGCTGTTGCGCTAATGAAGAAGAAAAATGGTTATTTTAAATATGAATTATTGTAATTATTATTTTAAAATATGGATATTTGTTATATTATATCTAAATAAATCTTTATGTTAGTGAAACTTAAAAATAACATTGCTTAATATCAGAATTAACAAAAAAATTCTGGCTGCTGTAATACCAAAGATACAACAAGAAATGAAATCGTAATATGTTTTTGTTTTCGAATGGTGGATATTTTGACGTATGCCTTTCACCATTAAAACAGCAAAGATTTAGCAGATTCAGTGTTATCCAAGGTGCACAATTTGAAGCCATGTTACTTTATACCTTCATTTAGGCACCACACTTTTGAAAAGTTCATTAATGGTTGTATCTTTGTAATTTCCTTACCTTACGCATTGGTAAGACATTACAACTAATATATTTGTCGTGGCCATTTTCTTCATAGACACGAAGAACTATCAATTTTTTTTTTTTTTTTTTTTGTTTATACTTCGTACCTGGCCTCTATTCAGAAAATAAACTCTCTACGCGTAAAGCTTGTGTAAATTTTTATAAAATTTATAAAACAATACAAATTTTTCGATTTTTATAACAAAGATAGCATAGAGTAATAGCTTATTAAATATTTATACTTTAATATTTTTTTTTTTTTTTGTACGTCTATTTTTTCATTATCATCATCATTGTCGCAGAAAAAGCACCATGGTGGGCCAAGGCCGTCTGCCTGACTGACTATAATTTTAAGAAACATATATCTTTAATTCATGTAAACAATTTTTTTAACGCAAACCTCAAGATTGTTTAACAGAAAAATTTTTGTTCTAAGATTATATATTCTAATTAGTTCTGTTTAAAAAGTTTTAGTGCATTTAATTTCTTCCGTAATTTTAATTTTATACCTATGTAATTTTGTTTACTCAAAAATAATAAACTCTAATTCTACGAATGCTATTCTAACCTAAAAACTATTAGACTGTTGCATGCTAATATTTTAGTTTTCATTGGTAATAAATGTATTGTTTAATCTACAAAATTTCTGTCCATTTTGTCATTAACTTTTGTCCGAGTTAATTATTTATGTTATATTTAGCAATATAAACCATATCTTATTTTTAATTAATTAATAATTTTAAACAAATTTTCCTTTTAATAATAACATGTTGAAGTGTTATAAAAATTTTCCAATAGGATTAAAAGTATATTTATACAGATATGAAGGCTTTTAACCTACATACATTTTGTAGAAATTATCATATCACTATGTATTAGACAATAGATTTTAAAAATCTTTCATTATCCTCTTTTTTATTAATGTGTCATCTTCTAAAGTGTAAATTATTATGAATTGTATCAATAGCAATTTTTTCGTGTATATTTTTCTCATTTAAAATACATGTATATCCAAAAATACATCATGACATTTAATTTCTATATTACCGAGAGTTTGTATACACTATTTACCTATAAAGTAAATAGTGAAAAGATATTTCATTGGATTTGTTATATTCAAAGAGGAAAACGAAACCTTTTTATTCAAATAATTAAAAAAATCCCTCTTTTCTATCATAAAACCCCTTTAAATAAAAACGTTTTTTTTTTTTTTTTCCTTTTGCAACTGATAAATGTCTTCTATTTTATGGAATACCATTTTAACCTAGAATGAGTATTTGTAACAAATAGCATTTTAATCGATTTATTGATGTTGGCGTTTTATTTTCAATTTATCCAAGTATTTCTTTTGAAAGAAGAATAAGAAAAAAAAAGTAATTCTTAAATCTTTGTTCATTTTATTTTCCTTCAGTTCTTTCACTATATTCAACCAAAAATGTCAGGCAGACGATATTAACACCGTATGTTCTATTCTTTCTTCTCATGTTTGGTATTCTTCAGGGTCGCTTAGCAACCACTTTAGTGTAAGTCTTTTTCGAACGTTTTTCAGAGGCAAAGCAGCTGCGTTGTTGCCATCGAATGCGATGAAATTTTAATCGCCCTCTCGCCTCGCTCAATTAATTCTACTGAGAAGGGAGGGGACAGACAAAGGCGGGGGGGGGATAAAGAACGCTTCTAAGACAATGAGCGGTACCGAGAAGAGGGAAAGGGGGGGTTGAAAGAACCGAACAAAAAATTAAAAATTCTTCTCTTCTTGCCTAGAAAAGGGGAGGGGATCGACAATTAAAAAGATTTCTCTTGACAAGCAGAGAGAAAAAGTAAAAAGAAAAATATCCATTCAGCAATTCCTAAAATAAAAGAAATAGTTTTCGGCAACGATTTTACTGAGAAACTTAAAATCACTTCTACACTGCTATCTTCCCACTTTATCTCTCAGTTTCCAAAAATAAGTAAATCTGGGTAGATGGCCCCAGAAGAAGAATCCCCGGTTGTAATGACAGGCGACTTAGATGTCTCTGCCGTTACTCAAAGCTTGTTGTGAGGCAGTTCGTTTTTTTGGAATATAGCATATACTACAGTTGGGAAAAAAAAAGAACTGCGTGTAACGTAAGCAGTAGTATTAAATATCAGTTAGTACTATATTCAAAAAAATATTGCACTGATAAATCTGTCTTCTCCTTTCAAATGATCTGTGATGTTTTCTTTAGTTAGACAAAGGCTTTTGTAGTTACAAAAGTTGAGGTCTTGTTCAAGTATGTCTATCCAGTGACTTAAATGTTCAAATAACAGAGCAACATTATCGATTCATTTTTCGACTATTTTCATGTCATCCGTTGCTATCATCCATCACAAAATAAACGTATACAGATAATTTGCAAAAACGACAATCCAAGAATTTTGTTGCAGAAAGCATAATCTGTACTAGAGATATCTTATATTTAATTTGTTTTTCGAAAATAGTATATTACTTAAAAATTGAGGACAACAACAAGAATTTTATCAATCAAAAAAATGTTTTTATGATTTTAATGTTTTGAAACTGACATATATGTTGTAAACTTTCTACACATATCTTGAGTTGTTTTATGATTACAGCGCTATTTCTGAATAAAGGAACCCAGAAGTCCAGCAAGGGAGTCAAGTTGAAAATCCTGGGTATGTTTACGCCAGAAATGAGCAAGATAAGTTACATACAGGCGACTTAGATGTATCTGCCGTTACTCAAAACTTGTTGAGAGGCAGTTCGTTTTTGGAATATAGCATATACTACAGTTGGGAAAAAAAGAACTGCGTGTAACGTAAGCAGTAGTATTAAATATCAGTTAGTACCCAGAAAAAAATATTGCACTGATAAATCTGTCTTCTCCTTTCAAATGAGCTGTGATGTTTTCTTCAGTTTAGACAAAGGCTTTTGTAGTTACAAAAGTTGAGTTCTGGTTCAAGTATTTCTATTCAGTGACTTAAATGTTCAAATAACAGAGCAACGCTAACAAAGATTCTTTACTGTTATTCTTTGATGAATAAATGCTTCTTTTACACAATAATAAATCACACATAATTGAAGTTATTTTAATTATTCAGGTTAAAAACTGTCTTTGTTTCCTCAAGATAGGTATATTATTGAATATATATTTTTTTTTTTTCAAATATCTTTATTTCTGGAAAAAATGTACGTATGTGTATTATTAAAGCTCTTTGAACACTAATAATGTAATATATAGTAATTATCTTTTAAAAATTTTATGAGGGGCCTGTTGACAGAGTGACTGGTGCTCTGTGCCATAGGTTTCGAGTTCCGGCGATACCATGAATGTTTGTAGTGGTTCTGAATCCACTTTACACCGTAGGTCGCGGTTTAATATAACTGTTGGGCGTACGATAACCCTACCCTGTAAAAAAGAAAACAAAATTATGTTTCTGAATCTGCCAGTAGGCAGATTCCCACGATCTAACCCGGAATTAGTTAGTTAGTATACAGTGATATGGAATACCATCGAAGAAGTAAAAACTAATAACATTAAAAGAATCTTATTTTCCTTTTGATTAACTTTCTTGAAACCTATATAAAATGAAGTATATTAAATCGTCATTGAACTATATTAAACCACCATCATCATGAACATCATTGCCAACAGCACAATGATGAGCCATGGGTCAAGTCCAGTCAAACTTTTACCTATGGTTGCTTTTTTTCTTCCATGACACCACACGGGTTCTTGACTGGTCTAGATGTTGTTGTCTACCAAGTGGGATAAGGAACAACAAAATTTAACGTCATATAGGGATTTGGTAATAATACATAAATATTAACAGTAATTATTAATTCAAACTATAAATTATAATAGAAAATATTATTATTTTTCTTTCTTAATGTCAGCATTTCGATTTTATTTTATTACGAAGTCAATCCTCAAATATGTGTGGCTACGTTTAATATTTTCCATCTGGAAAGACACATAGCCAAGATAAAATTGAGCAGCGGAATAAATATTTGAACATATCTGATTAAAATGCATGCATGAGAAAATTTACTATTACTATTACTATTTCTTAAATTTACTATTTATTATTGCATCAACCCATTTTTGAAATCCATGCAATAAATAAAATTATTTGTACCGACGTATATTATGATACATTTCATTGTTCTTACGCTAATAGAGTAATGTATATAAAAAAAAAAAAAGAACTTACAAAAACTCTTATTAACTATCAATGTCGTTGTCTACCATTTGCATATAATTTTAATGTTTACTTTATTCCCGAATTTAAATTTCTCATAACAATTTTTAAAAACTGTAGGGCATATGTAAATCCTGTCTACTTTGAAAAGTAAGAAGAAAGAAAAAAATAGATTCCTTCGAATTTCCATATCTATCTCAAAATCCATCGAAAATAACAAAACACGAAGCACTTGTAATCTAACGTCTTGCATAGTTAAGCCGCATTCAAAAATCAGTACTCATGAAAATTTCATGTCTTTCTATCATCCTCTTTTGATAGTACACAAGAGCATAAAAATGAATAAATTACTTTGATAGCTATCAGGCTTTTAACAACCTCGCAAAACAATATAAATATCAGTACACAAAATAACTGCCATTTGCACATTTTCCTTATCTTGTATTTTAAAGAGATCTCAATTTTATGGTAGCACACTAAGCTAATAATGTTCAGAACGAAAAGGTTAGAGATCCAAACTTTCCATTTATAGGTGTATTGTTTGCACACGCTGTATTCTGTGTTCCACATGATTCTCTGTTCTATTCTGTTCTGGGCTCCACGTTATTCTCTGTTCTGTTCTGTTCTGTGCTCCACATTATTCTCTGCTCTGTGCTCCACTATTTTTATGTCATTAACTATTATAAATTATAAAATAAACGGATACAAGATTTGTAAAACGACATTTCACTTTTTGGTTTTCTTGTATTTTAAAGAGATCTCAATTCTATGGCGGCATACTGAGCTAATAATCTTCATAACGAAAAAGTTGGAGATCCAAACTTTTCATCTATAGGTGTATTGTTTGCACTACGCTGTATTCTGTACTCCACCATTTTTTATGCCATTAACTATTATAAATCGCAAAATAAACTGATACAAGATTTGTAAAACGACATTTTGCTTTTCTTGTATTTTAAAGAGATCTCAATTTTATGGTAGCACACTAAGCTAATAATGTTCATAAAGAAAAGGTTGGAGATCCAAACTTTCCATCTATAGGTATATTGTTTGCAACACGCTGTGTTCTATGCTCCCTCGTTATTTTCTGTTCTGTACTCCACATTATTCTCTGTTCTATGCTCCACATTATACTCAGTTCTGTGCTCCACTATTTTCATGCCGTGCATTATTATTATTAATCACAAAATAAACGGATGCAATAATTTTTAAAATGACATTCCAAAATTTCTGCTTCAGAAAATATAATTTGTACTAGAAATATCTTATATTTAACTAGTTTTTCGAAAAAAATAATACATTGCTTAATAATTCTTGTTGCCTTTTTTTTTTTTTTTTTTTTTTATCAATCACCAAAATGTTTTTAGCATTTATGATTTTAATGTTTAGAAATTGACATATCTATTGTAAACTTTCTATATAGATCTTGATTTGTCTTATGATTAGGACGCTGGGTTTCTGAATAAAGGAACCCAGAAATCCAACAAATGAGCCAAGTTGAAACCTCTTATGTTACGCCAGGAATGAGCACGATAAATTAGTAGGCAATATAGTCCACCGAAATCAAAGAAGAAGAATTATGTGAATCTCCCAGATAAGCAAGAAAATAAAGAAATTGCACTTACTAAGGCTTTAAATTGTATTCCCACCAACTGCACTCACCAAATGTACTAAATTGTAACGTCACCAATTTCACTCACCAAATGCACTAAATTGCAACCTCACCAATTGCACTCACTAAACACTAACTTGTAATCTCACCAAGGTCCTTTTTAATGATGTGTCTTTGCAACGTGGCTAATAAGCTTCGCATGGTCATGGGTCAAAAGCATTAAAAGCAAAAGTGCTAAATATAATGGAATGAAATAGATCTTCTTATATCGAATAATTAAAAGAAACATGAAAAATAAGATTTATATGAATTTCGTTATTCTCAAAATTCATCGAAATAAACACACAGCGTTACATGTTACTACAAAACATCTCTAATAATTAAGCCGCATACAAAATCCATACTGGTGAAAATTGCATGTCTCTCTATCACCCTCATTAATAATACACAAGTGCAGAAAATGAATTAAATTACTTTGATAACTATCACACTTTTAACAACCCCACAGAACAATAATAAATCTCCCTGCACAAAATGGCTACCATGTGCGCTCCCTGCATAGCAAGTACTACAAGGGGATCTTAATTCAAGGGTAGCAGCAAACTGAGCTAATCGTTCTTCATTATGAAGGGGTCGGTGGGAGATGCTTCCCTAAGTCCTTCCCTTCTATCTACAGGTGCATTGTTTGTGCCATGCTCTGTTCTGGGCTCCACGTCACGTCCTAATTCCTGCCATTCATTACTATTATCAGTCACAGAGTAAACGGGGGAGATGAATTTGTGAATGAATATGCCGAGATTCTGTGCTGCAACTTATAATGATCCCGCATTAGAAAGAGATAAAACTGTGTCATTTGCTGTTCATCGGAAAGATACTAGTTTCCGATACAGAGTTTCATTTTCCCCTTGTACTTTGTATGATGTTATCGATAAAACTATTTTAAATGTGCTTATGATTTAGTCAAACAATTTAAATGTCTCACTTTATATATTCGATGCGTTATGTAAATCATGTTTGATTGCTAATCTTCTGCATATATTTCGTAAATTCGTTTAATAACTAAAAATAATGATGGTATAGGAAATCTATAAAATATAGACACTTTTGAATTGCGTTTCTTAATTAGAATCGTACTTTTAATTTGATATGTAAGTAAATGTATATAATGTTTTTGATTTATTAAAAAGTCAAATTTTATATATAGAGATAAAGCATGTAGGCATCTTACTATACATCTAATGACAAATATATTACTGTATAGTATAGTATGATTATAGTATTATTATTTTTGCGAATGAAAATGAATTCATATTACTTATATTATTTTATGGAGACTGATGGCCGAGTGACTGAAGCTCGGTGCCACAGGCTTTTCGGATTCGAGTCCCGGCGGTGCTATGGATGTTTGTAGTGGTTCGAATTCACTTTAAACAGTGGGACTTGGTTTAATATATCTGTAGAGCGTCGGGTATAAAAAGAAAACATCCTACTTTTCAAAATTTGTTAGTAGCCAGACGGCATTGATCCACCACGGGCTGTGGCGCCAATGACGAAGAAAATATTATTTTATATTACTTTTCTAATTAATCTTGGGGATGCAATTTTTTTAATTCATTTAAAAATCGTATTAATTTTATTATTCTGTTATTAAATTACAATCACAGCGTTATCACATACATTGAACAGAAATTTTGTTCAATAACCTAACGGTGACAGTGTTACCAAACTATACTTATTCAAAACAACAGTTAATTCAATTCGACCATTAACAATATTTCTAATGAAAATTAGATTTCACTTTCGATTTTCCGGTTCATAACTTTAGAAAATAATTTATTTTACTTATATTAGTTAAAAATATGGTAGAAATAATAAATATCATACTTTTTAACCAAAATTTTGTTAAACAGTTTAATGAATATGCTACCAATTTTTTTATAGACTAACACCAACGACTTAAAAATTCAGGAAAAAGAAATAACGCCAAAGTTACTTTGAATAAGCACCAGATTTCATTACTAAAGTAATCGTAGCGAGTAATTTCTTTTTATTTACATTGATTAAAAATATCTCATTAGATTTTTCCATTAAAAAGCTTCACTATTATTCCTTCTCCTCTCCAAATTGAACTCTAATTTGAATCCAAAAAGTTAACTTCTCAATTATTTTGACACAACTTAATATTCACCTCGAATAAAATGCCACCCTAAAAGAACCACGAAACGATCTTCCATCGGAACAATTATCTTTTACCAAATTCGCCTTCCCTAAAAGTACTTTCACCTTTTTTTTATATATATATATATCCATCTTAATGCCAAAAAGACACTAGGTTGCTTTTGCATTAATTGCAAGCCCCTCATTAGATTTAATCCTTTCCCTAATCCTCTTTTATATTTTTTATTTTTTTCCCTCCTTTATTCCCTATCCCCTTCTTTCACCTTTCTATTCTCTTTATTTTTATTCCTGCTTTCAGACCAGAAATCCGTATTCTCCTCATTTACATCTTGCCTCCTTAATTGTGTCTAGAGAAGACGATGGATTTTTTTTTTTTCTTCTTCCACTTTAGTTTGAACAAAGGCAGCTATTTCGATGCTATTGAATTGGAATATGGGAGAAATGATTTCGTTTGTTGAAGAAATTGCTAAGCGATTGTCAGCAAGGGTGGATTTTTTTTATTTATTTATTTATTTTTTTTTTTTTTTCGTTCTTGCCTACAAAACAAATAAGGATAAAGTGATAGTAAATGGTAATGAGTTCTCGTTAGAAGGGAAAAGTATATTCCCAAGTCGGATTATTTATTTACTTATATCCATGCTAGGAGTATGAGATTTCTTACCATTAATACAAAAAGATCCATTAATCTTTCCGAGACTTACCACATAAGAAAATCTACTTAGCTAAATTCATATAATTTTTAAAATTATCGTTATGATAATTTGAAAAGACGTTTAAAAATTTATTTTGACTAATTCAGAGGTTTTTTTTTTTTTAAATCTATTCCTTTTTCTTAAGAAACTAACAAACTAGATTTTCCCTCTAACTTTGCGTCTTCATCTTCAAGGTTTTTCTTTGAAAGATTTCTATGCATTCTTCTGGGTGACAATGGTTTTCCAATTCCTAAATATTCTCCAATTCTTAAAAAGTAATAGTTAAAAAATGTATTTAATTGGGTTTTTTAGATTTAATGTATCCTTTATCGATAAAAAAGACAGTTTTTCATGAAATATAATCCTCTGAAAGAGATCCGAAATTGAAGGGTAAATATCTAAAGTGCCGAAGAAACACTGCAAATAATAAATTTAATCATCCTCATCATCATAGGAGGGGGGGGTCAAGGCTTTCCCTTTTGAAGAGATTTCCATGCATTCTCTAGGTGACAATGGTTTTCCAATTCTAATTCTTCTCCAATTCTTAAAAAGTAATAGTCAAAAATGTATCTAACTGGTTTTTTTAGATTTAATGTATCCTTTATCGATAAAAGACAGTTTTTCATGAAATATAATCCTCTGAAGAGAGATCTCGAAATTGAAGGGTAAATATCTAAAGTGCCGAAGAAACACTGCAAATAATAAAATCTTAATCATCCTCATCATCGTGGGAGGAGGGGGGGGAGCAAGGCTTTCCTTTGAAGAGATTTCCATGCATTCCTCTGGGTGACAAGGGTCCACCAATTCTTTAACCTTTAGTAAAGCAAAAATATTTTTTAACTGAGTCTATTCATCGCAACTTGGGTCGTCCTCTTCCTCATTGTCCCTGCGGTTTTACCAAAACGATTTTTTACAGGGTTTAAATCCCTCATTATAAATATATGGGCAGCTTTGGTTTAATCTATTGATCATAATCAATTTTATAATATTTGAGTCTTTATAGCATTTATAAATTTCTGCATGTTACTGTCTTGTCTAACAATCACTTTCCCTAACACTTTCATGAATAGCCTTAAAATATCAAATATACACAAATGGGCCTCACCAGATCTTGCCAAAAGTCCAAGTTTTAGACCCATGGACCAAAATAGGTCTAATAAGGGTTTTTATATAACAAGCATTTAATTTTTCTGCTTATGAACTGTAATTTAAACAGATTTCTTAACTCAAAAAAGGCCTTATTGGCAGACACAATTCTGTTTTTTATTTCAGGTAACATATTATTTTGGCAATTAATTTCTGATCCTAAGTATTTAAAACTATGCGCAGATTCAAAAGAGTAAGTGCCTAAGGTAATATTGGGTGTTTATTGACAAATATATTTTGAGGAAAGCATGTATTTTTTTTTTTCCTGGTTTATGTTTAGATGCTTGCAGCCAATTCAAAAACTCGAAAAAGCTTCCTCAAAGCCTGACTTACATCTTGCCTCATTAAATTAGTTTAGAGATAAATTTTTTTTTACACTTTTATACCAACAAAAGCAGCTATTTTGAAATATAGTCTACATTTTTTGTAAAACCACAGAAATGACGCTTCGCCTTAAAAAATACTATTACAATATACTTAATTTGTTTTTTTACATAAAAAACTACCCAAAAGACTGTTATGAAAATGATTATTGACCTTATAAAGAGGTTTAACAATGGTCACTTGTACCTTATTGTGCTTGAAGTATGGAAGAATTGATTTCGGATGATAAATAAAATGTTAAGTTAAGTTATTAATTAAAAAAAGCTAAAATGCTGAATAAATTGCTTTTAACTAAATACTTGCTAAAGTAAATGCTAAATTCTGATGAATGTAAACATATTTTACTGTTGATCTACACAAACATAATTAGGATAACAAGAATAATGCTAATAGTGAGTTCTCTTTAAAATTAAAAATATATTCTAAAAATCAGGCTACTAATTTACGTGAAATTTTTTTGCTATGTAAATAGTCATGAGATTTCTGACATTAATACTACTTTTTCTGAATATATTTTGGACAGTTTTAGAGATAATATTTTTATTTTATTTATACACAAAAAAAAATTTGTAATTAAAGAAATCTGAATTTTTTAATTTTTTTAATTTTAAATTAGCTGATTTAGAAATTTTTGTACATATATATATATATATATATATATATATATATTAAAATTAAGAAACCTTCTTCTTCTTCATTAGTGCAACAGCTCCCTGATTTAGGTCATGGGCCTTCTGCCTACTGTCAGATTTCGAAACAGGAGATGTTTTCATTTTACATTATAAGCCTTACGGCCAATAATTTACGGTCATATTTGACAGGACCTATGGTTTAACGTGTATTCCAAATCACTACAAATATCCATGGCCTCTCCGGGTTCGGATCCCGGTTGTGGCGTGGACATTTGTTAGTGGTTCGGAATCTACTTTAAACTATAGATCCCAGTCTAATTAGCCTAAACTGTGCGCAAAATGACCGTAGAACGACAAACCAAACCAATCCATGGCAACGCCGAGACTCGAAGCTCGAAGTCTATGGCACAGAGCGCCTCCATTAAGATATCAACTATGCATTAAAACAAAATCACGGTTTTTAAATTGAACTGTTTTGTTAACATCAATTATATAGCTATAAATAATATATTATTGTTCATGCCCACAATAAAAAATAATAAAATGTTATGCCCATTTTTTTTTTTTATTTTATCAAGTTTTTTTTTTTTTTATTTTTTTTTTCTTTTTGTAATTATTAAAAAATTCTATGTTTTTATATTTTTACTGATACTATAATTTAACACAGTATTAAAAATTCATCCTGTAGACGCAAAAAATTTTTTTTTAATAATTTAATTAATTCTAATTAACTATTAATAGTTTCTGAATTAATATTAAATTATCTTTTTGTTTAAAAAAGCAAAACAGTTGAATAAAAAGAGTAAAATTTCAATCAGAAATACGTACTGTGTAAAAAAAAAAATGTTTGGAATATTGTTTTTTTTTTTCTCTAGATATAAAAATTTTTAATCGCAGCACTCACTGTTTAATTTAATCACATTTAGAAATTTTATTTTAGTAATACAATGTGACGGTACCCTCTCCTAATTCCAGAGAAATAAGTAATTTTCTTTCTTTCTAACTGAATTTATCCTTTAAAAAAAAAGTTGTTTTAAAATCGTGAAGAACTTTTTTTCTCTAAAGGAACATTTCTTTTGATTGGCTGAAAATTTTCTTGGAAATTTACTACTTGGAAAAGAAGAAGAATTTTTTGACTGCAGTTTCTTAACAAACTGATGATCAATCACAAAGAAAAAAATGTATTAATTTATTTTCAGCTGAAATCTGCGAAAAAAAAAAATTGATTCAAAGCAATTCTGTGATATTTAGATTGCATTCTATATGTAAATCCAAGTTCATAGAAATTTTTTTTTTCAATCATTTCGGAATATTTTAACTGTATTGTTTATAAAAAGGAATAAGAAAAATATTAAAAACATTTTTATTTATAAAAGTCATTAACCATTTATAATAAAAATTGATAAATATATAACCAAGTTTTATGAAACCTATTTTTAGAAAATGTTAATTTTTCTTTTCTTTAATATTGAACAGTATTGTTTATATTATAGTTAACTGATTAATTATAAGCGATAATTAAGCTGATTAATTATAAGTGTTTTTTGTTGGTGAACATATTTGATTTCCATTAAAATATTAAAATACTTACCTTCAAACAGACATTTAAAGACTGTGTTGTTGTGACTAAATAATACTTTAAATATATAAAAATAATATATTAGTTTTAAAATTATTTGCCTTCGCATAAAACTGTTGATTTTATTTGGTTTGATTTCTCACTCTAATGTCATTTTATGCACACTTTAGGGTAATTAGACCGGGACCTACAGTTTAACGTGCATTCCGAACCTCTCACAAACATCCATGCCACCGCCAGGATTTAGTACCAACTGATTCGGTACCACTGAAGATTTGGTACCACGTTAAGGTGCCCATTGGTCATCAAGCCGCCATAAAACTATTGACTAATATTTATCGATTTTGTAAAATTTCTTTTTTTTTTTTTTTCATTTAGTTATCTGTTAGATTATGAGAAAGTATTAAATTCCTCTATGAAAACTTATATTCAGATCTTAGTTGAGTTGTGTTTTAGTTAAATAATTTTACAAATGAACAGAAATTACTTTTCTTTTTCACTCTTGCATAACACTCATAAAGATTGCTACTAGTATTACTACTAAAAGAGCTCCTTTAAACAGTGAAAGATTTATATTTTCTTTTCAGCATATTCTGATGAATTGATACCTTGAACAAAGTAAATTGAAAATTTTGAAGATACATTTTAAACATATAAAAGAAAAATTGTTCTTATTTGACTAGGTTATGACTAAATAATACATCAAAAAATATAAAAATAATGTACGTCTAATGTACGTTGAACGTTGAACGTCTAATGTACGTTGTACTAAAATAATGTACGTTGACTAATATTTATAGATTTTGTTAAAGTTTTTTTTTTCATTCAGTCAGGTGTTAGCTTATGAGAAAGTATTAAAATCCTCTATGAAAACTTAAATTTAGAACTTTCTTGAGTTGAGATTAGTGAAATAATTTTATAAATGAACAAAAATTATTTTTATTTTCACTCTTACATAACACTCATAAAGATTCCAACTACTATTGCTACTAAAAGGGATACCTTTAATCAGTGAAATATTTATATATTTCTTTTCCACATATTCTGATAAACTGATACTTAGAATAAAATAAATTGAAATAAAATACCGAAACTTTTTCCTATTTCCTAAGCCAAATGCTTTTATTTGTCTTATGGCAAAGGATTAACTGTCGTCAAAGTTTAAATTTAAAAACAGGAATCTAAAATGAGAACCGAAAAATCTTTTAAAAAACAATCTGTTTTCAAATGTATCGAATGTAATGCAAAGCAAAAAGAGATTATATTGCAGAATCGTCGTTCCCCAAGGAAAGAAAAATTTAAAAACTTTTATCCAAGTAACATTCTTGGCAAGTTGGACAATTTTTAATTGTGACTTTTTGAAAACAGATACATACAACTTTAGGTAGAACCGTATTCGAAAGATATTTTTACACAGATTGGAGTATATAATGAAGTTGTATTATTCTATTGCAAAGTTTCAGATTTTAAAAGTACTTTTATTTAAACTTTCGACGAGGTACATTGAAAATGCTACAATATTTCTAGCACAGATAAAAAAAAATATCACTTATATATTGTTATTTGAAATAAAACACTGTCGTTTCACCCAACTTTTTAAATTAAAATGTGTCCTCCAATGCTTTCTTATGTCTTGAGAAGACCTTCAGAACATGAAGTAAAACTTAGACATCGAATAATTAAAACACAATTCACCAGCTTGAGCTAGAAAAACTTTACTCATTTCATCCAGTATAATACAAAAGCAAGGTGCAAAGTTTCATATTTTTATTTCAGATTATTGTGCAGTAATGTGAGAAAAAAAATTTGGATGGAGTTGTTAATTGTTGCCAAATCGATATTTCTCAATTTTCAATTGCTTTTCCAAGTATGCACAGTGGTCTTTCAATGTGAATTTTTTTTTTTTTTAATCCAAAAAGCGATTTGACAATCGTTGTCTCCATTGCTTTTTGTTGCGAATGCAACTCATTCCGTTTAGAGTTCTAAAATTACACCAATTTGACTCATCAAAAGACTTTGCAAATTCATTTCCCCCTCCAATATTTTCCCCCGCTCCTCTTCTTCCTTTAAGGGGCAAAAAAAAAAAAAAATAATAATAATAATAAAAGATAATGATTTCCCTCCTTACAAAGTTAATGTCGAGAGATGCATGTACATATTGTTTTCATTGATCCATTGGGCCGAAGTGAAGTAGGAAAAAAAAAAAAAAAGAAAAAAAAAACTTGTGAGATTCGCAGTACTTTAATACGTCCTCATCACCATTTATGCATATATTCGAAACTGCAAGGGAGAAGGAAGAAATGACGTTGTAAAGTAATTCCGTTTAATGAAAAGGGGTGGTTGCAGAAGTGAACAAAAAAAAGGGCATTAAAAAAGTAAAACAAGTAAAAATATAGGGAGCAGGAGCGATTAGCTGCGGAATTCATTAATGTTTAGAAGCAAAAATGTCGTCCAATCTGCTTAATGGAAAAGGCCACCCACAGTGACAATTTGCCTCGTTATTCCAATGACTAATCGATCCCAGTTAAAATTAATTAAGGATGCTGTTTATTTCTGAATTAATTTCTTAAATGCGATCCACGCCGACCATGCTCCATGCTGAGGTAACCCTTCGCAATTTACTGATAAAAATGATGCCCTGACGTTGTTGAAAATGTCCAAGTATTGCATGTGCGGTTGTTATTCGAGATCGGAATAATTGTAAAACTTTTTTTTTTCTTTTTACTAATGTTGTTTATTTCTGAATTAATTTCTTAAATGCAATCCACGGCGACCATGTTGAGGTAATTCATTTATATTTGTTAAAAAAAATGATGATTGTTGTTGATGAAAACGTCGAAGTATTGCTTATGCATGTAGATCGGAATAATTGTAAAACTTCTTTATTTTTTGTTGACTGATGCTGTATATTTCTGAACAAATTTTCAACACAATCCACAACGATCATGCTATATTTGTTGATAAAAAGCATACCCAACGTTGTTGAAAATGTCCAAGTATTGCATGTGTGGTTGTTATTCGAGATCAAAATAATTGTAAAACTTTTTTCTTTTGCTGTTTATTTCTGAATTAATTTCTTAAATGCAATCCACGACGACCATGTTGAGGTAATTATTTTGTATTTGTTCATAAAAAAATTATGATTGTCGTTGATGAAAAGGTCGAAATATTGCTTGTGCGTTTGTTATTCATGGTCAGGACTAATTGTAAAACTTTTTATTTTTTGTTGACTAAGGCTGTTTATTTCTGAACTAATTTCTCACACGCAATCCACGACGACCATGCTGAGATAATTCTTCATTTGCTGATAAAAATGGTGCCCAACCATTTGAAAATGTCAAAATATTGCATATGCGGTTGTTATTCGAAATCAGAATAATTGTAAAACTTTTTTATTTTTACTGTTACTGGTTATATCTGAGCGTAAATGTGATCCACACCGACCATGCTCCATGCTGAGGTAACCTTTTGCAATTTACTTATAAAAATGTTTGCCCTGACGTTGTTGAAAATGTCGAAGTATTGCATATGTAGTTGTTATTCGAGATCAGAATAATTGTAAAACTTTTTCTTTTGCTGTTTATTTCTGAATTAATTTCTTAAATGCAATCCACGACGACCATGTTGAGGTAATTCTTTTGTATTTGTTGAAAAAATGATGATTGTTGTTGATGAAAACGTCGAAGTATTGCTTACGCTCTTGTTGTTCAAGATCGGAATAATTGTAAAACTAATTGTGAATAATTTTATTATGTTTTTATTTATTTATTATTATTATTAATTAAAAGGTAAAAAAAGTAATTGAGTAGTTTTTTATGATATAGAAAGAATTTTATCTTATCCAAAATAAAATTAAGTAATAAATAATTAATAATTAAAATAATTTAATTAATTCATTATTACCTGAAGTCCTATTGTAACAATATCGCATTTTTATGTAACTGTGATTTTTTGTGTGTGTAATGCTAACTTATCGCTTTAAATCTGTATGATGTGATCATTTAAATAAACATGCAATGTGCATGATAAGATTTTAAAGTGAGTAGCAGTGTTCCCATAACGATTTGTAAAACCTCTGCTATCTCTACATTAATAAAATATTTTTTAATTCGTTACGTTTTATAATCTTTTAAGATTTTTTAAAGGGAAGGTACAAAAATTAGTATAAAAACAGAGAAAAATTATTTGTTGTTAAAGATCTTTGCGTTTCTTTACTTACATTTATTGCACTGTTTGGCTTTAAATTTTTTTGTCTTTTAATTAACTTAGAACTCATAGTTACTTTTTAGAAAAGATAAACCAAATATGTTTGCATATTTTTCAAAAATTTTTACTCATTAATAACATTTAAAGATGAAAATTCTGTGTTTATTATTACTATTATTATTGTTATTATTCGCAAGATATAAAGTGAGAGCTTCAAAAAGCAGCTCAAATTTCGCAAACATATGCCTAAGAAATTTTTTGACTCCTCATTTTCTCTTTCCCAACTTTTTATATAAATTCTCCAAAATTACAAATGATATTTTCTTTACCTTCCTGGTTGACCAAGTTGTAGAACTCGTAACTGAACTGAACTTGTAGCATTGCAGGTAGGAATGTGGCACTACAAACTGGAAATATTAATTGGTTTCTTTCATTTTAAGACGTTCCACCTAAAGCACATCAGTTTTAAAAGTTAGAGAGCATTTTATAGGCTGCTATTATAACATGCCATCATAGGTCCTTCCTGGAATGATCTCGCAGATAATGAAATTGTGCAGATTTGGTTTGTCGCTCTATTGTCATTTTGTTCACACTTTAGGTTAATTAAACCGGAACCTATAGTTTAACGTGGATTCCGAACCACTAACAAACATCGAATACGAACCTGAAGCCTCTGATACTAATGACTAGATTGGCCATTGCGCAGAAAATATAATACCGTTAGAGTGAGAAAAATATTTGTATTTTTAGATGTTAAAAAAATATTTTGTTTTGTTTGACTCATTGTTAATGTGCAAATAATTTAATAATCAGACCAGAGTTAATTTGGCACCATGAGTATACTATCTCCGGAAAAACGAGTCTTGTATGCTGAAGTTTTTAGCATGATACTGTTATAAGCAAGTATAAGTATTTCTTATTAGAAGGCAGTATTTTTTGCCAGTTCTTCTACAATAAAAATCAAATAATATAACTATCATTGAAGAAATTTTTAAATAAGTTGATTTTTTTAGCCGCTATTATTATGGGTTTCTTCGTATAGTATACTTAATCATTCATTTGAAGCTAAACACTCTTCGAAACGACCATTGAGTTTTAAACTCTAGTAAGGCTAATTTCCTAATGACCTTCATTGTTCAGCACAGGCTTCCACTTTGCTAGAAAGTTTCAAAGAAGACGACAGTTGGAAACTAGTTATCTTCGCACAGTTGTCAATCTCTCGATGTGAGTTTCTGTTTGCAGTCCGATCACGCTCGTCTTATCACTCACTCGGCCAATAAAAAGGGGGCTGACACTCTGGAATAGACGGGGTCTTGTAAGAAGGCGTGACGGGGGCGTGACGACCTGTTCTTAACGAGTCATTATGTCATTGGACATGGGTGTGGCGGCACGAAGATGCCCGTGAACGAGTTTCACGTGACTAACATTCCGGAACGGATGTTAGAAACTGCAGTGTTTTCTATTGGTATAGGTGTCGATTGCGTGCCACAGAGCTAAGTACTAGATTCATCATAACTCATTGCTGATTGACCTAAACAATAATGGTTGGTGCCTTAATCTGTGGGCTCGCTTTTTGTGTCCCGAGCACTTAATGCAGTCAATTAGGTTTAATATTGCAAGAACTTCCAACAGTTATCTCAGTCCCGTAAATATACGGTATGTGTTTCTCCGACTGTGATATTTTATAAATGAGCTTAATTCACAGGAGATTGCTATCTTATTTGCTGTATAAAAACGTGGTAGCTCGCAGATTTCATTTAGAGATTTATGGGCTTTCTGAGAATATATTAATAATAATTTCGTATCAGGTTGTATTTGTTCACATTTAAACAATAAATGCTACCTATATGGAATCTTATCTTATGGAATTAATTTTAAAAATCAAATCAACAGAAAAATTAATCTGAGTAGTATTTTTATGAGATGGATTTGACGTCAGTCATTAGAGATACCACGACTTTGTCATTTCTTTAGCAAGTCCAAGGAATCTCTTCAGGGTTTAGTTCAACAGTGAAGAGAATAGAGTTTCAGAAGATCTTCTGTAGAAAAAGTGTCCACTTTTGTATTGCATATATTATAACTAGAAAAACTCGAGTCGTCAGAGATACTACGACTTTATCATTGCTTTAGCAAGTTCCAAGGGATCTCTTTCAGGGTTTGGTTCAACAGTGAAGAGAATAGAGTTTCAGAAGATCTTCTGTAGAAAAAGTGTCCACTTTTGTATTGCATATATTATAACTAGAAAAACTCGAGTCGTCAGAGATACTACGACTTTATCATTGCTTTAGCAAGTCCAAGGGATCTCTTTCAGGGTTTGGTTCAACAGTGAAGAGAATAGAGTTTCAGAAGATCTTCTGTAGAAAAAGTGTCCACTTTTGTATTGCATATATTATAACTAGTATTATAACTAGAAAACTCAGTGAAGAGAATAGATACAAGTAACTACACGTGCTGAAATATTTTAAGTGGCATTAATATATTAAAGACAGTGATTAATTCAATAATTATTTCCTTTGAAGAATTTTCACTTCCAAGTTTTCATCTGGATCTAATGTCAATGCCTGAAACCTTCTTTAACTCAAACGATTGAATGAGGTTTTATTATATTATTTATAGTAAATAATTTTTGATAAAGCATTTCTCTTACTGACAAAGATTTTATGCTCATAAACAATTTTATAAATTTTACAATTTAAAATAATTCAAATCGGTGTTTTCGATTGATTTTAAGACTGATTGATAAAATAAATCTTTGAAATATTTGTAAATGAAATCAAAAGTAAAAAATGATAATAGAGAGTTTTACATTGGAAATATGTATATCATTTTTTTATTAAGTAATTACTATGCATTGATGAAAAGTACTATACTTTTAATAATGGATGATTAATGTATTTATACATTTTGAAAAAGGCTTCGATTAATGAAATGAAACTAAGCAATGGATATTAAATCTTCATCTCAAACGATTGAATTTTCACCAGGAAATTTCACTTCCTAGCCAAGGAACCGCCTGGAAGCCGAAGTCAGCTAATGCAGTTTAGAGGGAAAACAGCAGAACTGTAGACCTTTAGTCTCTCCCAATTAATGGTAAGCCAGGAGAACGCTACGATTCCCTGATCATGTCATTCCAGAAGTCTCCACCGTGTCCGCTCTACCGTTATGGACGAATTAGAACTTGGATCTTAAGCTTCTGTCCTCGGGCGATTCGTCCATCGCATCAGGGCTTTATGCGTCCAATGGGCGTCGTTCTTGACACGGAATTTATAAACACCCCCGGCCCTGTATCACCTCCAGAGCCTTATCTAGTCCCAAGGGTCCTATCCTTCTCGTCCAAATGGAAAGTTTCGAAAGATTAATCACAGACTCCGAAATTCCGATTACCATCAATGCGTGGATTTCTTTCTTTCTTTTTTTTTTTTTTTTTAATGGGGCGTTGAGTTGCTTGTGTGACTGCTGGTGGATTTTGAGATCTACAGGGCCGTGGGTTGAACATTTCAATGATTAATTGTTGTTTCTGACGTCTGTTAACTATTCCTTTCTTTAGGTTTAACTAAGTTTTTATCAAAGTCTTTTTCTTATCTCTAGAATAATATATGAAACAAAGGATATTGTATGGATATCAGGCCTATTAATTATTTTCAAAAGGATTTATTTGCCAAATTTTCTTTTGAAATACATTTTGCTTAAGCGGAAACAAATATTTGCACTACTTTTATTTTGCAGTTTTATTAATAGAAATTTTATTTATAAATGAAAACAAAGATACTGCCAAATCAGGTCTATTAATTATTTATTGAAAGTATTTAATTTCAATTTAATTCTAAATGGAAATTTTCTTTTCAAATACATTTTGCTGTAGACTGAAACAAATATTTGTATAATACTTTTATTTAGTAATTTTTATATTAATATATGGAATTTTATTTATATTTTTATTATAATATATAGAAACAAATGATTTCCAATTTTTGATTAAAAGTATTTGATTTCAATCTAATCCTAATACATACAATAAATAGTACATACTTCAAATGCCTGTAGGTGCTTGGAAGTCACTGTAAGCCGTATGTCTCAGTCTAATATGATCTTAGAGCGTTGTGGGGGTAGTAGGACTCGCGTACGTAGCATATCTTCAAGCTACACGTACCCCTGAATAGTGCTAAAGGATTTAACAGCGGTGCAGCCCTTGCTTATGGGATAAATATTAACTGTTTCTGTATTGCCAGCTGTATTAGAACAATTTCAAATACATTTTTCTGTAAGCTAAAACAAATATTTGAGAATACTTTTATGTAGCAATTTTTATATTAAAACATGAAATTTTATTTATATTTTTATTATGTGAAAATAAAGGATATTGCTGAACCATATTTAATGTCAGAATAAAGTATTTTTCCAATTTTTTATTAAAAGTATTTCATTCCAATCTTGTCCAAAATGGAAATTTTGTTTTCAAATACATTTTGCTGTAAGTTGAAGCAAATACTTGCAGAATACTTTTATTTTGCAATTTTTATATCGATATATGGAATTTTATTTGATATTTCTATTATAATATATAGAAAAAAAGGATATTGCCAAATCGTAATTTCAGAGTAAAGTATATTTCCGATTTTTATGTATTAAAAGCATATGATTTCAATGTAATCCTAAATGGAAATTTTCTTTTCAAATACATTTTACTGTAAGCAAATACTTGCAGAATACTTTTATTTAGCAATTTTCATATTTGAATATCACAGTATATTAATGAACAAGAAAATTATTTCCGCAGTACTTATTCAAACTATGTAAGTTTAACGTTACAATGTTATTTTAAAATCGAAGCTTCATTTGAAATATTGAAACTTTTGCAATCTGTCAATAATATAACTCCTTCTTCATTGGCGCAATAGCCCCATAGTGGGACAAGGCCGTCTGCTTTCTGACAGATTTTGAGACAGGAGCTATTTTTTTTTACATCAATAGTTGATAAATTCGAGTATTAAAAAGTCATAAAATTATGCAAATTTTGAAACTGATTATAATTGAAAACACAGAGCATAATTATTTTTAAAATATGATATAAATCCGTATTAGTACTGAAATTATTTAATTAATATTATAATCTTCTCGAAATAGAAAAAAACTATTCATGACTAAGATTTATTATAGAAGGCCGTCTGCCTACTGGCAGATTTCGAGACAGAGATTTCTTTTTATGGTGTAAGGCTGTTTACCCTTTACTCTCTTTCTTTTTCAAACGTTTGTTAGATATATTTGATACTGAAATCTGTTGTTTTTTTATTAAGATATTTATTTAGCATGGTATACTTTGCTATAAATATTTAGCATGGTATTTAGCATGGTTTACCCTATTAAATGTAATTTGTTTAGTATTAAGATGTATTATTTAGCATGATATACTTTGCTAGTAAGTGTAATTTTTTTTTAGTATTAAGACATATTATTTAGCATGGTATACTTTGCTAGTAAATGTAATTTGTTTAGTATTAAGATGTATATTTAGCATGGTATACTTTGCTAGTAAGTGTAATTTTTAGTATTAAGACATATTATTTAGCATTTAGCTAGTAATGTAATTTGTTTATATTAAGATTTTTGCTAGTAAATGTAATTTTTAGTATTTGTTTAGTATAGTAAATAAGATGTATTATTTAGCATGGTATACTTTGCTAGTAAGTGTAATTTTTAGTATTAAGACATATTATTTAGCATGGTATACTTTGCTAGTAAATGTAATTTGTTTAGTATTAAGATGTATTATTTAGCATGGTATACTTTGCTAGTAAGTGTAATTTTTTTAGTATTAAGATATATTATTTAGCATGGTATACTTTGCTAGTAAATGTAATTTGTTTAGTATTAAGATGTATTATTTAGCATGGTATACTTTGCTAGTAAGTGTAATTTTTTTAGTATTAAGACATATTATTTAGCATGGTATACTTTGCTAGTAAATGTAATTTGTTTAGTATTAAGATGCATTATTTAGCATGGTATACTTTGCTAGTAAGTGTAATTTTTTAGTATTAAGATATATTATTTAGCATGGTATACTTTGCTAGTAAATGTAATTTGTTTAGTATTAAGATGCATTATTTAGCATGGTATACTTTGCTAGTAAGTGTAATTTTTTTAGTATTAAGACATATTATTTAGCATGGTATACTTTGCTAGTAAATGTAATTTGTTTAGTATTAAGATGTATTATTTAGCATGGTATACTTTGCTAGTAAGTGTAATTTTTAGTATTAAGACATATTATTTAGCATGGTATACTTTGCTAGTAAATGTAATTTGTTTAGTATTGAGGTATATTATTTAGCATGGTATACGTTGCAAGTATAGTGTTATTTTTCTTAGTACAAGCTAAAACAAAATAAATAAAAGTTCTATAAAATTCGGTAAGAAAAATTAATATTATATATTATAAAATTTTGATATTTATCAAAGAATAATTTTCACAATATTTTTCAGAATTCTTTTGAGTATAAAAATTACTAACACATTTTTTCTGTTTCACTTTTTCTGTTAAATCACCCATTAAGTAAGCAAAACTAAATATCTTTTGAGTTTTTTCGGACCCATTATTGTTATGTAATACAAAAAAAATGTAAATTACTCATAAATGAGTGTCGTTGTACAAAAAGAGTATAAAATGAATATGTTTAATATAATAAAGGTAACGAGTAAACAGAAAAAAAAAACTGTCTATGACTAGAAATACGTCGTTATGTGCCTGCTTCCAAAATAATGGACCTGACTACACAAGTATGTGTCGGACTATTGCAGTCAAAGCGGAGAAGAAACATAGCCATTTGACCACACAAATGGACGGGCGCAAACACAAATGGGCCCTAAAAAAATTCAAATGCCCTACCTTTAGAAAATTCGCTTATACTTTGAAAAGCACATCTGCATAGCGAAAACACGAAGAAAATTTCTATTCATTTGAAGAAACTTTTTCTTTCTTTTCTCTTATAAACAGGGAAAAAAAAAAAAAAAAAAAAAGAATAGAATTGCGCACTTGTTAACCAATGTTTTTCAACAGTTCAACTGTAGCCAAAACAATAACAATGCACTAGATAATTTATTTTGCAGCATAAAAATGACCAACACGTTTTTTTCTCCTTGTTAAAATCACTCATTAGGTAAACAAAACTAAATATATAAGTTTTTTTCGGGGACCATTATTTTTACAAGGAACTCAAAGAATTCGAATTCACGTGGATGTTTTCATAAGCGTTGTCCACTTTAAGAATTTCCCCCATCTTTCGATAGAAAACTTTACAGCTTTTGCCAATCGTCCAGTTGTGAAATCAGATTAACAATGAAAACTGTCAATAACTCAGGCAGTTATTGTTATGTTGAACGCACGCATGTAGTGGACAATTTGAAGTTCTCTTAAGTTGTTTGCAAAATAAACTTGAGATATGCAAAATAAAGGGGAAGTGAAAAATATTTTTTTTCTTCCATGGAAATATTTTCTTCTTTTAAAAATCTCTGACATTCTGCATTTATAAAGATTATTTTCTTGTCAATTTAGAAAATAAAGATAATAATTAATTTTTAAAAGAGTTTTTTTAAGTAAGTTTTAAATAACAATAAAATAAAATTTTAAATCACGCTAAATTTTTTAGAATTTAACATTAAGTTAACTCTTAGAGAGTTCTTTTATTAAATAATTAAAAAATTCAGGGATTTTTTTCGTGAGCTAAATTTTCAATTTAAAACAAATGAGTTTATTTATAACGAAATACAAAAGATAGCTTGATAACGAAATAATTATTGGAATTGTTTCTTAAAATAATTACTTGTTTTTTTAAGTAATTGGGATATTTTAACATATGACATTTGATGACAGCTTGTTAAACTTTTATTTCATGTTAAAAACCTATTGTACTTTTTAAAATATAAAAACCATGGTCTTAAAAATTGTTTTGCTAAAGGAAAAGAAAGATTATATGTAAAATAAAAATATATTTACGAATACAATTCTGCGTTAAGAAACAATTTCAAACAATTTACTTTTTTAAATAAAGATTATATACAATATGTATTGTACAAGATTATATACAATATTTATAAACATGTATCTATATATATATATATATATATATTATATGAATTAATAATAATGAAAGTACCTTTTATTAGAATTGGAACAATCATAAATGAAATAAAATATCATTTTAAAATAATCTTTTAAAAATATTGTTTTAATCGTTATATCGTTAATAAAAATGTCATAATATCGTTTTAACAAATCGATTATTATAAAACGATGTTTTATTTCAATTGTGATTTTCCGATTCTAATAAATAATTATTGATAATAATGAAAACCTTTTATTAAAATTGGAACCATCACAAATGAAATAAAATATCGTTTTAAAATAACATTTAAAAATATTGTTTTAATAGTTATATCGTTAAATATCGTTTTAAAAATATCCTTAAATATCGTTAATAAAAATATCATAATATCGTTAATGAAAATATAATAATTATCGTTTAAAAATATCGTTAAATATCATTAATAAAAATATCATAATTATCGTTAAATATCGTTTTAAAAAATCGATTATTTTAAAACGATGTTTTATTTCAATTGTGATTTTCTAATTCTAATAAAGGTTGTTCATTATTATTAATTCATTCAAAACTTACAATATGCATGGGAAACCTTTGATATTTCAAAAGACTAGATATTGCAACAGTTATTAGCATTAATTACCTCAGAAAATAACTACATGGTAAATTTACTTTTCACATTTTATTGAAAAGGCTTTAAAAGTATTAGGTAAATTATGCTGTAATATTTCAATTTAAAATTAGAAATTAAAAAAATAATCCTTCTAAATTTGTAGATTAAGTGTAAACATTCTTAAATCATTATAATATATGAAATATATTTTAGGTTTTTAACTTCCTTTGGGATTTACTTTCACTTTGAAATAAATTTTAAAGCTCGAATTCTCTGTCATTTTAAATAATATTTTTACGATTCTGTTTTGAAATATTAAAACAAATGCAACCTTTTAAAAACAGGCGTCATAAATCTTTAGAAGAAGTGAAAAATGAAACAATTTTGGTTCAGCATAGTTTAATACTTTTTCCCTTCTACAATAAAAGAAAATTATTTTGTGAGATGCTTTTTATACCGAGAGAAGTTAGGAAATAAAATCCAGATGTACATATATTTGTAAAAGCGTGTACAAAAGCGAAGGAATTCAAAATAATTCATGACACAAAACCATAGTTATGAGACACCGTAGGCAATTTTTCCCATTTTCAGATATTAATCGCAGATAGCACTGGAAAACCAAACGCATAAGAAGTACTTAAAATTGATCATTTACCGTTTTACAAGAGACTGCTTTCCATTTTCTATTGGATTGCTATGTGTTCTCAAAGTCAATACATTTTATTTATTTATTTTTTTATTCAGTATTATTATTTCAACTTTGAATTTTCGTTCCACCCAAGAGGAAATGATGGAAATCTTTTCTTTTCTTTTCTTATTCGTCGTTCTTTTTTTATTTTATTTTTTATACATTTTATTTAAGACGTTGAATAAAATATGGATTTGTTGGGGGGGAGGAGGGGTGTTCTTCATTTAAATATACTCAGGGCAAGTAGGAAAGATTTGTTTAGAAAAAAAAAGGCAATTTTATTGAACCGATAAAAGTCAATTTTTCTTTTTCTTTTTCAATCGTAATATGAAATTTTTTTTGTTTCTTTACCTTAACTTCTCGACGAATTATCTGAAAAAGAAGGCGTGAAAAATGTGATATGAATTAGTTTTCTTCTGCAAAATTTTAGCTTTTGCTTTACTATAATAATAATATAGTTTTATTAGCTATTTCGTTTTTATTTGCAGTAAATGATATTCGTTGGTAATTTTTAAAATTGGTTAAAAAAAAAAAAAAATTTTTCATATTTTTTCATTTGAAAGAACTAACTGATATGTGATAAATCTAAATACCTAAATTCTTAAAAATTTTCAAATAGATATTGGCATTTATTTGATTTACTTTTTTAGTATTTATATTCTTTGGTATAGAGTCTGGTTGGTATATATATTCTAATGAAATATATATAAACGCGAAGTGACGCTTTGAGATACGAATAAATAAAAATATAAAAAAAAGGAGGAATGAAAAGTTAACCGTTGTTTATTTAAAAGATCATTGCAAAGTGCTTCTCTGATACAATTTTGTCAATGAATGCTCAAAATTGTGATCACCAACACTAATACATGCTTTGCAGCGTCAAATGAGTGATTGGCGAACAGTTCCAAAGATGACAGACATTTCACAAGCTAGAAGTCGCAATGGATAAACAAGTAAAGAGGTCCTCATTTGATACAACTAGAGCCTCTTAAATAAAATCACAGTTGTACAAACAGAGCAAGAATAGATTAGAATGCCCATCAGGATTGTCAACCAGAGGACGCTGACCACTTGAGAGGTATCTGGTGGCGCATTGTACCTGGATGTTGCGAAAAACTTGTTTGTAAGTGCTTGTTTGTACTTCAATGAGTCACTTTCAACCAGACATACATTTCTATACAAAAAAAAGTGTATGTTTTAGTAAGCAATAACATTCCTCAAAATCTGTCCCATGGCCATTGAATCACTATATATATATATATTATGTATTATTTTGATTAGGCAAATAGCTGAATTATTTGTGTGAAATTTGGGTAGGGCCTTTTCTATACTGCAATCTGAATTTAATTTTAAAATTCTGCAAAGGCTTTCAAGATGAAGTTCTTCTTTAATTTAGATTTTAATTAAATTTTCATTCCTGATTTTCTATATTTTTATGGTTTTAGGAAATAAATGAACTCAATTGTAACTGACATAATTCCTCGCATCAGCTAGGTTTCTCAGTATACATAAAAGAGAGACCCCCCTGAATGTCCCTCCGGAAAGACATTAACCGCCATTGGGATGAAAGTACTTTTGCTTGCAGATGAAATTTAGCAACTTCTTTCCCGATATACAACTAGGGTAAATTTGAATTTGGTTCCATCTATAATTTCTTGGTATCAGTAACGAATATCGAAAAACAGTATGCTTGGTTTTGGCAAAGAAAAAGCTGCTGTTTCCAAAAAAAATAAATACTATATTTTTGTTTGGAAAATTTGGGACAGTATCAGTCGAAAACACTGCTTTGAAAACACGCAAGTCATTTCCTTTCTCCATGCCATCCTTTATTTTGATGAAGTGTCCCTTAAAAGCAAACAAACAAAAACACATTTCCAGATGCCCTACGCAACACGTTCCAACAAACGAGGCAGCAGCAGCTGCTTCTATGGGTCCCAAGTCCATGAAACACACTCAATCAGCTGCCAATTATAACCGCACAAATCCACCGGCAAAAGCTACCGTCACGAACTCAACGACCACTGGATAGGTACAACTTGCCAGAAACAATGAACTCGGGGCCAGAAACAGAGCTTTATCTCGCCTTCGCAATGTGCAACTCGTAGTAAATCTCAGGAAAGCCGAACTCATATCGTACAAAAAAAGAAAGGAATGAATTCCCCAGACATATCCCCGATTACATGGGGTGGAGTAGGGTCTCGTTTTAATATAACCCCAGGGCAGGAATGGTGGAATCACGCGTCTGTCCGATCCGAGCAAGGGTCACGGGGAGAGCCATCGTTATGGTGGTGTATTACACTGAAGGGAATTCCGACGAACATAATAGCAGACTCCAACACTCTCTTTTTTCTTTCTTTCTTTTCTTCCTTTTGTTTTTTTACCTTCTTTCTTTTAATCCTTTCATGTGCCTGGCCAAGTCACGTCCTGCTTACGCAGAATGATATGAGTTAGCACTCAGCTATTTAACCTCAGCGTAGGTTTTTTTCTGGATCCAGCTCTTTTGCTGTGTAGTAGCCGTACATCAAATTCGATTACAGTTCAAGAAGTAAATTTCAATTGTAGGTTTGATCTGTTCTTTTTTTTTTTTTTTTGGAGTTATGACTGTGAAGTTCATCTGTAGCATAATTGTATTGTTTGGTTGCATGTTAAACAAGCTAGCTAAAAATAATAATAATAATAAGGTTTTTAGAATTTTGTTTATTGATTAAAATAATATTGTATGAAACAAGGACTTATAAAAATGTAGAATGAAAGCGCGGAATATATAATTAAAAATAGTTATAATGTTCCAGTTAGAAAATGTTTTTAATGTGCGATTTTATAAGTCCTTTTTAATTGTAAAAAATAAAATTAAGAATTATATATTTTTATAAATGAAAAGGTAATATACAGCAAATACAAAAATTAAAGAAAATAGCTAAAAAGTAAATATAAAAAAATGTGAACTTGCATATATTTTTGGTACAATTTAACTGTTGATGCTATGCTCGGCCAAGTCACGCACGTCCTGCTTACGCAGAATGATATGAGTTAGCACTCAGCTATTTAACCTCAGCGTAGGTTTTTTCTCTGGATCCGCTGTTTTGCTGTGTAGTAGCCGTACATCAAATTCGATTACAGTTCAAGAAAAAGAAAATTTCAATTCTAGGTTTTGATTTGGTTTCTTTTTTGTAGAGTTATGACATTCAAGTTCATCCTTGTCATTATTGTATTGTTTGGTCACAGGTTAAACAAGCTAGCTACAAAAAACATTTTTGTTTATTGATTAAAATATATTGCATAAAACAAGGACTTACAAAACCGTAGAATAAAAGCGCGATATAAATAATTAAAAATAGTTATAACATTGATAATGATGTATATTGCGTATCATTTTAAACCATTTCTAATTGTAACAAAGGAAATAGAAAATTATATTTTTTTACAAATGAAAGGGTAATATGCAACATGTCTAAAAATTAAAGAAAATAGCTAAGAAGTATGTGTAGAAAAATTTGAAACATGTACATAGTTTTGGTAAAATTTAACTGATGATTCTAAATTTTTGAGCTGAAATTTTATAAAAAGATATTTTTTAATATTTAATTGCTATAGATTTTCTATTAAAACAGTATATTCGTTTATAATATATCTTTTATTACGCTTACATTTTCACTTAATGGAAAACGAAATTGAAGACAAATACTTTTTCGCTTAATTTTTGATAATTTTTTAATAAAAAAATTGTTAAAAATTTCTATCTCTATAAACTTTTCTTAGACTTATGCTAAGAGGAATCTTAAAGTATTCTATGTGTTGACTTTTTTTTTTTTTCTATTCCATTAAAAATGTAAAATATTCATTTTTAGTAGTTTTTAAAACAGTTTTTAAGTAGATTAAAAATGTTAAATTACGTAGGCAATATTTAAACAAGCATTTTAATTGAAAGAGATAAATACGGAGATTGTCAAGAAATCAAAATAATTGTTTGCTTTTCATTGCTTAAAATAATTGAAATTATTATTTTATTATAGAATAGAGATTTAAAATTAGATTAATGGCATACTAATAACCATCATTGTACAGAAACATTCATTTTCTGAATGGCATTTTAAAGCCTTAATGCATGTCTTAGATTGAAATTGGTTTAATCTTTCATAATCTTATACTTTGAACAACTATCTGGATTAAATAGTTACAATAATGCTTGAATTATTTCTCTCAACATAATACAAATATTTCATATTTTCAGAAAATTCATTTTCATTTTTTCAGTATAGAATAATGTTATATAGTCTTAAAATACTAGTCAACAACAACAACAACAAAAAAATGGATTCCTTTCTCAGCTTTCATAACCAGAAATTTATCAATAGTAAAGTTGCTAACTAATATATTCTGAAGCTACTAAAAATAGATTCTAAAGTTTTTATTTGAATGCTATTAAATGCATATAAAATATGAATTATATATTCATGTCTCAAACGAGAAAGCAAGCCAAGCCAATTTGTGATAAATAAAAGTTTTAAGCTTTATGCTATGGCAACACGACTGCAAGCAGAACATAAGCTCATATGAACAATTAAAAATAATCCCTATTTCCCTGGTACACGTTTCTAATTTTAGTGATAAATAAATATTGATCCCATTAAATAATTAACAAAGTGAAAAACATTTTCACACCTCACTTATTCATTTCAAATGCTTCTAAGTACCAGTTAGGATTTTACTCGCATATGCGTAATGAAAAAAAACATTTATTGAAATTAACCTAATAGGATTACAGCGCCATTTTTGCCGGTACGAAAATTCTATCCACTTAAAACAAGCGTCATAATCAATATCATGAAGGGTTAAAGACATCTGCGCAAGCATAAGCTAGAAAAACATTTGAACAAAAGTGTTGGGGGAAAAAAAAAAATAAACAATCGTACAGCAAAAGAAATCCTTCCAAAACGTTATAACAGTGTTGACATACTTTAGCCAATCAGCGAGTGCCGTTAAAGAGCGCACTAACTCATTTAAATGAGCCAACCGCGTCGATCCTATTACGGATTGGGTGCTAAGAGGCTTAGAAGGAAGGCCAATCAATTTTCTTTCCTGTGCGACTTGTATACATATCGCCGGCGATCACGTTAAGCGACGACATGCTTTTTCAATTTGCATTATTCAAATAATCGGAACGGCCGACTGATTTATGTGAAGAAAAAGAAAAAAAAAAATCCCTGAATTGTTATTTAAAAAAAAAAAAAAGAACTAATTAAGTGTTTTGTGCGTGACTAGCAATTAGATGTTGGACTTAAGTAGTCGGGGGTTTTTTTTATTTTGTAGAGGGAAAAGTAATAGATTTTAACATCAAAATATTCCCGTAGTGCCCAGCGGGGTAAAGGTAAAAAGAGGTAATTCATTTTACTTGTATTCACATTTTAGCTTAAAACAAATGTCGTTATGAGCGTTTTAAGTTAATTTTCCAGCGTAAAGTTGATATTGTATGGGTTTTGCCTAATGTAGACGCTGTCTGGTTGCCATTTGTTAAAAGTGGAGGCTTCTAATGATAGCAGATCACTGTAGTTTGTATTAAATTATATTAAATATTTATGATCATAATTCATTATCAAATATTTATGATTCAATATAAATATTCAAATATTTATGATTCAATATAAATATTCAAATATTTATTAAATATATTATTTAAATACATTATATTATTCAAATATTTATGATCAATGATTTAATATCATTTAACTATTATATTATTTAAACAATAAACCTTAAACCAAAATTTTATTGGATCTCATTAAGTAAACATCCTTTCAATTTCATGCTATAAAATATTATTATAATTAATAAATTATTATTATCAATTTTTTTTTTAAATAAATTTCGTAATGTGCATAAAAACCATGCAACCTAATTTTAGTGTGTCATTGCACTAATTAATCTTAGTTAGTTCCAATATTAATCGTTAACGAAATTTATATTCATTTATTTAAAGTATTAAAAATTTTAAATTTTTCTTCAAAATTTTTTAACTTAATTTAAAATATGCGTACATTTGAAATTTTACTCAAACTGTGACAAAAATAATTCTTAAAGTTTAAAAATATTATATAAATTCATATGTAGATGAAAATATGGGATTCATCTTCAAATTTTACGTAACTGATTAAAGTAATAATTGTTAAATCGCTAAATAACTTTCAAAGAAAAAGTGCTTGCGGATAATGCATTAATCAATGCATTAATAAATACATGGAACTGATCATACCAACTGGAAATTATTTAATGTTCTCATCAGAAATGAATGTTAAAAGATATTTTAATAGAGATTTTTTTTTTTTTTTTTTTTTCATTTCTAAAAAAACACAAAATACGAGCATATCTTTAAGAAAAATTCAAAGATTATTGTCTTGGAAGAGGCATTTATTATTCGTTCTTAATAAGAAATGCTTAGGATAGAATGACTATATAACTATAAACAGTTATAGGATAGAGTGGTTTGTTTATTATTAGAAGCAATTTATTCCATTAAATTTAAAAAATTCGATTATTTTTTTTTATCGTTTAATGTAAAATATCGTAAAGATACGCATAAAATCTGAAAATATAACTGTGGATCATTAAATGATCTAAAATTGGCATATTCGCATCTTTACGATATTTTTACATTAAACGATGAACAAGTAATATAAAAACATTTTTAAAGTCAATTCCTACTTTTTTTCACTCTATTGCAAAAAGTCCTTTATAAATAATTTTCATTCATTTTTTAAGTTTATCTGGCGCCCTCTATTGGTAGATATATGCAACTTAAATCTAACAAAAATCTAAAATTAATTAATTAAATTTAATTACTGAATTAATACATGAAAAACTGCTTTAACATCAGTGTCATCCACAACAAGTTAAAAAAATCTATTTGAACTTGAGTGGATGAATAAAAAGTATTTATGAACGATTGAAAATTTGAACAAGATATATAGGGAAAGTGTGAGATAATAGAAGGAATTGAAAAATAATAATCGAAATTCTTTTAATTTAATAGAATAAATTGCTGTTAATAGTAAATAATATACCCTATCCAATATCTGTTTATAGTTTATAGTATGAAGCACATGATAGACTTGGTCATAAGCAATAAAAATACTTGTGAAATCAAATATCCCCTTCTCCGGGCGTAATTAGGATCCGCGCCGTCCATTGATGGATGGCCGCGACAGAGGAGGGGAATGCGGTCCTGAGGGAGGCCGGACAGTCCATTTCACTCCTGAGTGTCCGGTTGCCGTGCTTGAAACGTGAGCCGGCCACTTGCTGCCCTGCGGGAGAGAGCGTAATCATATCTCGCCCTCTTCAAGATTGCAAAGAACCGGGCGTCCGGCGTGACTTCCAGATTGTCCGGCCAAATTGAATGCAGGGGGTCTATTTCGCTAAGTGGAAGGGCCGCCGAAAAGGGGTTCTCGCCAGGGATTTTCCGGATAGGGGACGCAGATGCCCTTTTCAGGGCACGTGCCCGCCGGAATATTTGATTATTCGTTTCCTCGAGTTTGGATCCCCCTCAGGAAAGATGCTCGATTTTCTTTTGTCGTTCGGTTTAGAACCAATCATTCTGTTGCAGTTGTTTGATAAATAAATCCAAACACAAAAAATGAAACTGTGTGTTGTATAGTATTTTAGCTGATTGGGTATGTTTGTCAGAAATGTTAAATCATGATAAGAATTGATCCTGAAGCCATTTCACTATAATTTTTCGATTTTATTGTCGTAAGGATAAAAATAGTTGTGACAATTGAAGTAAATTATTCAGAAAAAAATGTGATTTTTAGTAAATAAAATAGTATAAAAGCGAAACCAATATCTTCTCATAAAGTCGTGATTTAATACAGAATGATTTTTTTTTTTCCTATTTTGAATTGAAACCCCTTCTAAAATTAAAATTACTTTGCAGTTCTTCCATAAATGATATTGGTAATGATTTGTTAGTGTGATCTGCCATAGTAATTTATTCAATTGCTGTGATATGAAAATCACAGATTCAAGAGAAATGGTCAGTTGGTCTACAGATTCTTATCCGGAGAGGAAGTATATTTTGAGCATCCTGCGCGTAGCTGGGTATCAGGTTTTTGGCTTAAAAGTGGAATCTTTCCACGCATCTATAATTATGTGTGGTGTTTGTTCATGTGTCAATAAAACTATGAGTTCTCCAACCTGCGTCTCAAGTATCTGAACCCAACCACACTCAGTTACAATCTGGTTGGCCAACCTGCACACTACAATGATTATTTTATAGAATAGCTTTAAATTGAAAATGTATGGTAAAGAAAGGCACTACGATGTTGAATTTACGATGAATTGAAATAAAATTTAGCTATTAAATGGATTTAATCAATCTGGCATTAAAGATCAACTCCTACAGTAATTTGCTGTCATGAAATATTTTTTCTTTCTCTATATTAACTTTAATGCCAAATTGACAGCGTAAGTGTTATAGTTTTGAAACCCTTCTGGGTATTGATATAATATTTTTTTAATTCATAACTCTTCAGATACAAATAGAATAAGTTTAAAGTTAGTTGAAAGTATTTAGTTTATTTTTGCTCAGCTAATGGATGCATGTTTCAGCCTAAATTTTCAATATTTTAAAGTTTTATTTTTAATTATATGTGAATGGGAATTGCAGCAAAAATTATTTATAACTTTCCACTCCAAACCAATAAAAATTTGCACGTTATTCTGATGATTATAAGTTCGTTATTATTCTAATAAAGTTACATTATACCACATGTTTGTCAATTAAGTGATTTTCAAATGCTTTGTTATATTTTAAAGCACAGTAACAACAAAATATTATTATTGCAAAACCAGCAACTTGAAAACATCATTAGTATAAAAAGTATCAATTAAGCTCAAAAGTGGATTTGAATTATTATAATTTTTTAACAGTTTTAGTAATAAAAACTTTTTTTTTCTTCAAATAAATCCTCAAAAAAAATTTAATTTAAGAATATTCTCTGAATGCCCTTTTGATTATATTTATTATGACTTACTTAATTGAAACCATTTATTTCACAAAACTATTTATTGATCTCCAATGAGTCTATCTATATGTCCTGCAATTTTAATACAATGAAAAAAAAATTAAAAATACGTCCAAATTGAGTTGGCACTAACAGGTATTAATAGGTATTCATTTAAACTTATTAACTTCAAACACAATGAGACCTGAAAAGCTGATTTACAGTTGCAATCAACTTGCACCATTATTGTTCTCCATATGTTGGTTGAAAGTAACAAGCCGAGAAAGAAAGAAAAGATATTTAAATGAGCAACATAATTCCCATGCATTGATGAATAGTAATAAAGCCATTATCTAATTATCCAAACAGGTGCAGGTGAAGACATTGTTATTTTACTACATAACATACATACAGAACTTGTTACGTTATCCCTAAGCAGCTTATGGTTGACCTCTTTTTTTTTTCCACTAACTCTTCTTCCTGTTCTTTCCAATCCTTTCTCTCTCCCAACAAGAGATAATTCCCCAAGTGAATCCATTCTATAATGAAACAACATTACTCTTTTTTTTTCTTTTCTTTTTCATTCATGTTCTTCTTTTTTATTCCATCATTTAAAAATACGAGAAAGAAAAAAAAAAAAAAAAAAAGTAACTCACGCGAGTTACTTCATCCTGGCAGGGCGTGTGGTGGGAAAAGTAGATTGTGCCAACAGAAACCGGCAACATCAAACCTCCGCCCCACACCCTACCATGGTTCTCCCACATAACTCAGGAACTTTTTCTGCTGGAAGAAGAGAAGGAAGTAGCTTCACTTTTTCCAAGGGGAAATGATGACAAAACGATCGAAGGTCTTTACAGCCCAGAGAGAGGAGAGAGTCAATGAAGACATTTGTATGAAGGCCGCACCATCTTAGGAGCTTCCCCCAGTACCCCATGTCATACTCTATGGTAGTGGACTGTCTCCCTCCCTCCACTTCCTAGCATCTTCTAACGAGGATAATAGCCCTTGTTGAACACAGTTCCTCGGCCAACGTCATTAGCTGAAATTTTGGAAGGGGGACCAGTCACCAATTTCGCTGGCGATGCTCATAAATGATGCTGCTTCGCTGATTCCCATACATTAATAAAATAATTGTCGCCTAGTAAATAGTACATACATTACATAGTACTATTAGGCGACAATTATTTATTAATGTATGGAATACATTAGAAAGACATACATTACATAAGTACTTTTTTTCCTGCTGGAAAAGTGGTAATGCTAAATGCTTGTATTTTTTTTTTTTTTTGAAGACATTAAACAATACAGCTATTATTCAAAAAGATATGGATAAGTTTAAATATTGTTCTATGATGTTGATTTGTATCAAGCAAGGAAGTGGATAAAATGTATGATGCAAACTGATAATGAATTTTATTTGTTAACTAGTATTAAAATTAATATTCAAATTAGCTGGTGACATGCGTGAGTTTCTACTTTATATGGTTTCAATTCTTGGGAATTAATGAAATGATTTCTGCCACATTATGAGTTAAGATTTTTTTTTCTTGCAAGGGAAATGTTACAAGTTTTACATTAGAAGTGAAATATTACATCATGTTTTACATTGCAAGGGACATACATTACATGTTTTACTTTACAAGGGACATACATTACATGTTTTACTTTACAAGGGACATACATTACAAGGAAAATATTACATGTTTTACATTACAAGGGACATGCATTAACCGAAATCTCATTTTCAAAATATATTAACTGATAGATTAAATTTAAAAAAATAACATGAATTGAATTATTTAAAATACGCCGAATTAAATTTAGAAAAGAATAATGTAATCCATTTAAGCAAATGAATCTCTAAGCATCCGCTATCATTTTAGATGTAACACAATGATAAAACACACTGCAGTTAGCTTCCTTTTCTCTAGCAGCGTGGTCTACATTCATGGCTTTGAAATAAGTATAGATTTGTCACAGTGTCCCTCCTCGTCTGTCAGGCTGCCGGATTCATGAGTACTTGGGTAGAATTGTACTTGACTTCATCAATACAACGTTACATACTTCATTAAGCATTTAACCCTAAAAGTTTTACCATTATTTCACTCTTTCCCCCACACATATTATACAAAGGAATTGCATTGAGTTACCAGATTGGTGCTCTCCATTATAAAGACATCAACAAGATTAGAGGGTCTGTGTACCACGTCAAGAGTGTTGTTGTTTTGTCAAGAACAAAATAACAATAGTAAAATCTTTGTGTTTTTTTTAATTTTTTTTTTACAACTGAAACTTTTGAGCTGAATTATGTTATTTAAATTTCTCTGGTATCCTTTCCATTTACATGTGGCCTGATGGCTGATTGGCTAACACTCTGGCCTTTGGTACAGATTTGGCTTCAGATTCGAATCTTGCCGGTGGAATGGATGTTTGTGAGTGGTTCGGAATCCACGTTAAACTGTAGGTCCCTATCTAATTAGTCTAAAGTGTGCAAAAAAGACCGTTGATCAATAAACCAAACTTTATTTTCATATAAAAGCTAACAATAATGTAAAGAAGGAAAAAAAATCCGATTCAATTTACTCCTGTTAAAAAAAAAAAGTAAAAGTATTACAAACAAAAATAATACGCTTAAATAAATGTATCTTATCCCCCTATTTTAAAACTGAAACGCAATACAATTTATAGCAACCCAGCCCAAAATCATATTTCACAATTATTAATTCTTTAACACCCACGCCGCAGTTTTGTTCTCTCCATCCCACAACCTCAGTGTTCTCAAATGGAAATGAATGAATCCTTCTCCCACAAACACTAGATCCTCCTATGGCCCGAGGTTATTTCGGCTACCCATTCTATGACAGCGCATTTTAAATCAAGGCTCTCGCTTCCGGAAATGCTTTCAAACGTTGCTCAAGGAGTTCGCAAGCAGGCGCCTTTCATATCTTCTTAAGATAGTGGCATGTCAACTGTTACTGAGAGAAACCGTTAGGATTTTGTGTATTAATGTCAGTCCTTCACTGGTAGAATGTGCTTTCTTTTCCTTCAAAATTTGACATGGGAATTAAATTTCTTCTTTTAGTGTTTTGTTTCATCAAGATTTGATGATTCGATACAATGATTTTTTACTTTATAATGATTCATACATTATGTGACGACTATGCTTATTGATACAATTATGATGATTCATACAATATGTATGATGATTCACACAAAGGAAAATTCCTAGAAGAACTACTTAGCATTTACGTACAGTTGAAAACTATTCTACGAACGAATTCATCTAGGCTGTCTGAATTAATGGGACACGTTCACACACTTAATCGCCAATATATCAACTCACTATTCAAAAGCATTGATTGATACGAAAAGAAATGTGTTCAATAGTTGAGAAAGTCGATATATGATCCACCTGAGTGAAACTGCTTTTATTTTTGGGTATTAATGTGAGTCCTTCGCTGGTAGAATGTGCTTTCTTTTTAAATTTGACATGAGAATTAAATTTCTTCGCTTCATGTTTTTGCTTCATCGTGATGTGATGATTCGATTCAATGCTTTTTACGTTATGATGTTTCAGTCAGTATATGACAATCTATGATATATAATGAAATAATAATTAATGGAAATTTTCTAGAGGAAAGGTTAAAAATTGTATGGTTGAAAATTCAACGAATTTCAGCTAGGCTGTCTGAATTAATGTGACATGTCCACACACTTAATCGCCAATGTATCAACTCGCAATTCAAAAAGCATTGATTGTTATGAAAAGAACTGTGTTTAATGGTTGAAGACGCACAATATGTGGGGCAGTTCGTTGCAATCACTGATTTCAGAGATGAGAAGACTCTGACAGTATATGTAAACGTCTCACATCGTTATTCTGGTTGCCTGTTTGCAGTTTTCCCCGATTTTTTCTCATATTGCACATAAATTCGAACTAGAAGGTAATATAGACTATTCATCGCCCGACTGTGAGTTGTTCATGGTAAAAATAAGCGGAACAAGAAATCTACTGATGAACAACAAAAACAGAAACACTTGAGAAAAAAATAAGAGATGACTAGAAGCAGACTACAGGTTCCAAATTTTATTGGACTTAGGTTCAAATTTTAATGAATCAAATTTTATTGGACTTATTTAGAATGAGGACTTATTTGTGAGGATTTAATTTATTGGACTTATTCAGAATGATTATATCTCACTTTAATGGAATGTAGTGGAATTGACTAGAATTTGAGAGAATTTGACAGTAGACAATTGGCCATCAAGCCTCTTCGAGATAGGAGATGCTTTTCTTTTTAAGGGGTAGGTGTTGTCAGCTCTATGCCCAATGATTTACAGTCATATTAGACCGAGAACTACTGTTTTAATGTGGATTCCGAACCACTACAAACATCCAGCGGGACGCGAACCCGAAGCCTGTTGCACTGAAAGCCAGAGAATAAATCATTCGTCCATCAGGCCCCAAATAAATGTTACTATATTTTAAATGAAAAAAATAAATTCTTCGCATACGGGAAAAAAATTAATGAACGATATTTAACATTAAAGCACCCGTTCGAGAAATGCTATAGTAGTAGACTCTGAAAATAATGGATAATGGATAAAAAGGATAAAAGGACAATAATGGATAAAAGATTATCAAAATAAATATGTAAGTAAAACCGTTGGTATAAAATATTTAAATATGTAATAAATATAAATAAATCGTTGGAATATAAAAATTACTTATTACTATTACTATTCGCCTTTTGCTGAGTTATAATTGAAAAACAACAAATTCAAAAATGCTGATTTTATACCAATAAAAATGAATTAAGTATGCTAATTAATTTAATTCATAATTTATTGCTTTAAGGAAATTAAATAATATTTTATCTACAGTATCATAATTAACCGCCGTGCTAAAGTATGGTATTTAAATTTTCCTCCAATACCAATTATCTTCGAAAACTGTAAGCCAATTTGTAATTCAAAAAATCGCAATGTAAAAATTAATTAAAAATCAAATTATTTTCCTGTGATATTTCTAATGATCAAATGTATATATACCTGTTCAATTGCTTTCTGAACCAAGCTATAAAGTGTATAATGTTGAAGATGCTGATGGTATAATTAAAGAATTCCGGTCGTAATTTAAATTGGAAATTTAAGTCGAATTACTTGATTTACAGCAGCGATATTAAATTCCCTTTTGTTCAGGAAATCCTGGGAGTGTATTTGGAAATTTAAATAATTAATTCTTCGCCCTGTGGCTTTCGTTTTCTAATAGAACGTTGTAGCAATTTGTGTTACAACTTTTTGATATTGAGAAGTTCATAAACTAGTTTGCAAATTTCATTATAATGCCTATAATTGCGTGGATCTAATTGAGTGAAATTAGTGAACTTTTGATAAAATTTCAGAAACTTTTTTTAAATTTTAAATACAATATTTTTGTAGGGGTCTGATCGTCGAGTGACTAGCGCTGTGGTGCTCGGTGCCACAGATTTCGGGTTCGAGTCCGGAGATGCCATGGATGTTTTTGGTCGTTCAAAGTCCACTTTAAACAGTAGGTTCGGTCTCATATGACTGTAGAGCGTTGGACGTAGGGCTGATAACCCTACCCCGTAAAAAACATCTGTTACGAAATCTGGCAGAAGGCCTTAACCCACTATGCACCATGGGGCTGTTGCGCCAATGATGAGTAGTGGACTTATAAAAGTGTTCTTTATTTCTGTCCGTTTTGTAAAAATATTTTGTAGTTTTTTTAATAGCAACTGGTATTTTTTTAAATAATAAAATTGTTTAAACCTAAATAAAAAAAACATTTTTCCAATAACACATGCTATTTAGTGGACATTTTTAATTACCATCATTCCTACATCTTTTTCAAAATATATCGTCGTATAATTAATTTATTATAAAAAAAATGCTGACCGTATAATATGACTTTAAGTCCCTTTCCTCTTCTTCATTGGTGCAACAACAGCCCCATGGTGGGCCAATGGTGTCTCATACTGGCAGATTTCGAGACAGGAGAGGTTTTCTTTTTACGGAGTAGAGTTGTCAATCCTACACCTTACATTAATATGAGACCGGCACATATGGCTTAAAGTAGATTCCGAACCACTACATGCATCAATGGCACAGCAGAGACTTGAACCCAAAACCTATGCCGCCGAGTGCTAGCCACTCGCCAATCAGACCCCTTAAGCAGCTTTGGATCTGTAAAAATATTAACTTACCTTTAAGCTCTTTGGGCCCGACGGCCGAGAGACTAGAGCTCTGGCGTTCGGTGCTGGGTTCGAGTCCCGGCGGGGCCATGGATGTTTGTAGTGGTTCGGAGTTCACTTTAAACCGTAGTCCCTGTTTAATATGGCTGTTGAGCGTTGGACGTAGAGCTGGCAACCCTACCCCATAAAAAAGAAAAACATCTCTCGTTTGTTAATCTGCCAGTAGGCAGATGGCCTTGGCCCCTACATATAGCTGTTGCGCCGATGACAGATGATTTAAGATTTTTAATAAATAAATAAATAAATAATGGAGTTCTCGTTAAATAATAGAATCATTTAAAATTTAAATAATTTTTTTCAAGAGATTATATAAATTTCATTATTATTTTTTATTTCCATTTTTATGACATTGCCAAAATGCAAATAAATATATCCTTACAAAATTAATTTATTATAGACATATCCAATATCGTATAAATTAAGAACAGCTGCAGCTAAAAATAAAAAATATTATTTTATACGTAATAATTAATAATTGTATCCCATAATGTAAAGATCAATACTTTTTTTTTTATTCGAGCATTCTTTTGATACAGAAAAGAATTAATTGATTTATTTAAAAACAAATAAATGTGTGGTATTGAAATTCTGTCTCCTCAAAACCGCGACTCTTTTAACAAAATAAAATTATTTATGTCATCATCTTAAATGATTCGCATTCATTTAAAGGTAGTCGAAAATTATCTTTTGGAAATGAGAAAAGAGAATCGTTCTGGCAACACTTATAAATTCCAGAACCCCCGAATTCCGTTCGTTCGAAAAGCTGATAAGAAAGAATTAATTGAAAACGTGTATCCGAAAAGTTTAATTATCATACTGAATCAAAATATCGAATAAATTTTTAAGCGGATAGGAAAAGATAAAATAATAGGCGGAGCGCCATTTTGAACACAGAGATCTTTGACTAAGTAGCAGTGAAGGAGCAACCGTGTTCTAAATTAAAATGTTTTGATATTCAAAATCATTATTTCACGTACTGCGAGTTAAATGATCAAAAGCTCGTTTTAATGGTTTGTTACTTTTGTTACTGAGGTGTTTTATCTTCCTATCCGAGAATCGATTGAAAGAAAATTATTATATCGATTTCAAAACAACTTATTGTATTTGGGTTGTTTTTTTCCCCTCCCTTCTACGCGATAATACGAATCGTTTGGTGAAAAGAATTCTTTTAAAATTAAACAAGGTGCAGCTGCTATTTATCATCCGTATTTTTCAATAGTAAGATATGAATCATTTATACATATTTGCAATCGAGAGTGCAAAAAAATAAATAAAATAAAATAAAATAAATAAATAAAATAAAATAAAAATTTATAATTTCTGTGGATAAAAGAAATTAAAAATTTCAATCTTCTTTATAAATGAAAGTTGAAATTAGATTTATTATTATTTATAGGACTTTGCAATAAAAGTAGTTATCATTTATAGGACTATAATAAAGTAGTTATTCTTTATAGGACTTTGCAATTAAAGTAGTAATTATTTATAGGACTATAATAAAAGTAGTTATTATTTATAGGACTACGATAAAATAGTTATTATTTATAGGACTAAAAAAGTAGTTTTTATCTATAGTACTTTGCAATAAAACTAGTAATTATTTGTAGGACTTTGCAATAAAAGTCGTTATTATTTATAGAACTATGTGATAAAAGTAGTTATTATTTATAGGATTTTTGCAATAAAAGCAGTTCATAGCATTACTCAACGAAGTTCGTTTTTAATATATAAAAGATAAAACACTAAATAATGTTTTTAAGACTGATAATGATAACAAATTCTAGTTTAATGAAGTATTATTTTTTTAATACTTATGATATAATGTACAATGATTATAGAAAGATAGTAATTAAAACTTGTACAAAATTAATCTGAAATTTATAAAATTTTCAAGAATGAAAAGTATGTATTATAATATTTTATAATATTTAAAAATATGTTTTATTATAAGTTATAATAAGTTTTTTTATGAAAAATCTTGCCAATTTTCATAAATTTTAAAAATAAGCAATGACTTTATGTGTATTGAAGAGATTTGTTAAAATTACAAATAAAAATATTTTGTGAATTTAATGTTAATCACAATGTCGTAGAAGTATCTTATATTTTTGGATATATTTGTTTAGGAACTACTAAAAATTGATAAAAATATGAGATTAAAAAAAAATAATGGATACTCTAAGGTTAAGTGAAAAACATACAAAAATATTGAGGCAATTTCAGTAATGCTTTATAGATAAAAAAAATTATTTACCTTTTACTATCAATGTAAGAAATGTTTAGAATATAAATTCGTTTACTAAAAAAATACTACGAATATAAATAACTTCCATGAACATCGACGGAAGCTTTTAAATTGCATAAAGCATGCGATTTTGTAATTGGAATCTAGTTAATTTAGTCATTAATTCAATTTTAACTATCAGTAGTATACTCAAAATAGTTTTTCTTGAAAATTAATTATAACTCGGGACAAACACGAACATAATAATAATAATCATTAATAATGAACTAAGCTCTGTCAATAATTTATAGTAATTGTCCTGCGAAACAAGGATTAGTCCTCACTTAGTTTATGATTTTTTAACGTTCTTGGGCTTATGGACTTTATATAGTCTGCGGATAAATCATGTAGAATAAGGATCCATACAACAACAAAAATAAGGATCCATACTTGTTAACACCTGGATCTTATACACTTAATGCAACTTGAAACCTAATAAAAATAAATAATTTAATATGGTGCGTGATATTTCTTCAATAGTTGGTTAGATTCTTGTAGCGTCAAGCGCAAAACTGATTAATCAAATGTTTTTTGTGCATCGATTATTTTTAATATCTATATAATGTCCTTAAATATTGGTTAACATATATATACGTTGGATCCAAATAGTGTTAAATACTATTGGATCAACATAGTCAACATGGTTGTTAAGATCAACATACTATTGGTTCAACATATTCAACATGGTTGTTAAGATCAGCATAATCATACTATTGGATCAACATAGTCAACATGTTATTGAATCAATATAGCCAACATACTGTTGGATCAACATAGTCCACATGGTTGTTGCTAGGCTATTTTGTTGAATATAATTTTAAATTGGAACTAACTTTCATCATCTCTTAAAATATATTTCATAAATCATAATTTAAGTTGGGAATGAGTGAATTGCCAATTGCTAATAATTTTTCCAACAAAATTTAGATTCTTATCATAGGTGATAAATAAATATATACCTTTTTTTTTTTAAAGCAATGTTGTTGGGAATCCTTTATCAGGTAAAGATGAATGATCTTTTCTTTTAGCTTATAATAATTTAATTTATTAGCCATTTATATAAAAGCGATGGATTATGTATCTTTAAATCTTTTATCGATGTCAAATCTTTCAAAACATTATCATCCATATGATTTCTAAATTAAAATCGCTATTTGAAGAGACTGCCTGTGCATTCCTGCTATTCAACAAATGAAATTAAAGAAAAGCAATCAGAAATTCAGTTGAAGCAACTTTCATCGTGCCGGTATACGTTGAAAGGTTAACAGAATGATGAAGATGAAATAAGAAAACTGTGAAAGATGTTTGCTTACAGCAGTCTACAAAGAAAGTCCAAAAAAGAGAAAGGGGAAAAAACTGGTTTTTCAACGTTTGAAACTAATGAAACCAAACAAGCGGAAGATACTTTTAGGCTCATTTTTCGCTCGGAATGCTCCATTAATCTTTAAGGTATCAACTATTACCAGAGTAACAAACAGGTGCTTGATCCCCATTAGATACAGTTTTTAATTCCAATTTATTATGAACCTGTAGGTGAAGCGTGCATTATGTTTCTGGTCTGAAATATGATGCCACATTGCATTTTTATCAAAAGTAGCAAATATTTTGTTTACAATACTTGCACAATGCATTCACTATGGGCTTTTATCATGAAATTTACTTTTGAGAATTGTCCCTATTCATGGCTTAGTAGTGGTATGCTTTAGGTGAGGTACAAAAGGATAGAGATTCGATTCGCCAATGGATTCGCGATGAAGATTGCGATAGAGGTTCTTATATTGGCAATTCGATACATTGGTATTTTCGAGTTTTCTGCCAGTGTTAAATGTAAATTTAGTAAATTTAGTAGACCTTATGGATGATATGGCCCATGACCGCTTTAGTGAGCGTATTGTAGCAGTCATCCTGTATGACATCATGAATGATGTCATATAAGTTAAATGCTGAAGTTAATACAAAAAAAGTCCAAAAGGTTTTGTAAAGTTTGAACTAACTTTAGAAAGATCGCTAGAATATTTTTGATTTAAATAAGTCTTTAAGTTCGGTTTAACACGGAACGGTGAGATTCATGTTCCATTTATATTACAAATAGTACACCTACAGTTAATAACACAGCATGCTGTCTGTCGAGAGGACTTTAGACTTAATTTGCTACATGTGATAACTCTGTCCTGTAAGTCCTGATAACTCTCTCCAATGACCCTTACTGTCAATGCTAGGCGCGTTGGAAAAGTTCGCACATTTTCGATGGGCTCTTCTCGTTTCTCAAAGCAGTGACTACATAGGTAAGAGTGCACGGATGCCCAATTAAGGAATAAATACAGTAGACATAGTTATTGTTAAATAACACATTAAAATACGCGCAATCTTGTTTGGATCAATGCATATTTATGAACAATCATATGAAATATATATATATATATATATATATATATATTATATATAATATCATTTTGGTACTATAAATATCGAACCATATACTTCTTCTTCAACTACATAAACATCCCATGGTAGGCCAATGCCATCTGGCTACTAGCAAATTCCGAAAGAATCAGATATTTTCTGTTTTTATGAGGTAGTGTTGTTAGCCCTAGGCTATACAGTCATCTTAGACCGAGATCAACGGTTTAAGGTAGATACCATACCACTACAAACATCCATGACATCGCTAGGACTCAAATCTGAAACCAGTAGCACGGAGCTCCAGAGCGCTAGTCCCTCGGCCTTCAGGCCCCGAATCCTATACTAAAATATTTAAATAATTTATAATTTGATATTTTAACTTATTATTTGTTTTTCATTATATCCTTATAAAAGTAATTAATATAATATAAAAAAATAAAAATATATATGAATTTTGGAGGTGTTTTATGTTTGTGTGGCTTGCTGTAAATACATGTGATTTCACAAGTCTGCTGTAGTTGGTAGATTTCACCGATTGTCTAGTCGTGCCTATATGAAGCCACATTATACGTGGGTTGCTAGTAACACCAGAGGCTCTTCATTGGAGATATTTTTCCCCTCCCCTACCAACATGTTGATGTAAATCATATCTTTTCAACTCAATTAAACGCGGTACATCAAAGGTAAGGAAATAAATGTGGTACATATCATTGACGCATGCATCTGTGACATGTTCATTATTTCAAAGGGCTTTTTTTCCGCAGAAACCACGCTCTATATTAACCAGCGAAGCGAGGAATATTGAAGATGGGTAAAGCGTAATAAATTACCGGAGCCCTAATTTATCACGAGCCAACGAATTCGACCATTGCACCAAGCGTGAGAAACAAATGTTTAATTCCACACTGCATGACTGACGTCACAGATATAAAAAGAGAAATCCATAGAAAAGTTGCGTAATGGTCATAAATTAAGTGGGAAAAATTATCTTTTTCATGATTTATGCTTGTGTGCTTATGATTGCTATTAATCTAATTTCCGTATCTAAATTTTTCGTTTTGTTCAGTTTGGAAATTAAAGAGTTGCGAGAATATGTTATGAATTGATCGTCTTTATACGTTTTCCTGAATGATGGAAATGGATTGATAAATCCAATAAAATTATGGATACTATTTTTTCAACTTAGTTATTATTATTAATTATAATTATAATTGCAATTAAAGCAATTAAGATGTTTGAAAATCAATTCTTAAAATATATTTAATTAAAAAATATATATATATTTTGTATGCTGTTCTTTGTCTTGTGTGCTTATGATTGTTATTAATCTAATTTCCAAATCTAAATTTTTCGTTTTGTTCAGTTTGAAATTAAAGAGTTGCGAGAATATGTTATGAATTGATCGTCTTTATACGTTTTTCCTGAATGATGGAAATGGATTGATAAATCCAATAAAATTATGGATACTATTTTTTCAACTTAGTTATTATTATTAATTATAATTATAATTGCAATTAAAGCAATTAAGATGTTTGAAAATCATTCTTAAAATATATTTAATTAAAAATATATATATATATATTTTGTATGCTGTTCGTTGTCTTGTGTGCTTATGATTGTTATTAATCTAATTTCCAAATCTAAATTTTTCGTTTTGTTCAGTTTGGAAATTAAGAGTTGTGAGAATATGTTATGAATTGATCTTCTTTATACATTTACCTGAATGATGTAAATGGATTGATAAATCCAATAAAATTACGGATAATATTTTTGGTCTTGCAATTAAAGCAATTAAAGATGTTTGAAAATCAATTCTTAAAATATATTTAATTAAAAAAATATTTTTTGTATTCTGTTGGTTGCCTTGTGAGCTTATGATTGTTATTAATTTAATTTCTGTATCTAAATTTTCGTTTTGTTCAGTTTTGAAATTAAGAGTTGCGAGAATATGTTATGAATTGATCTTCTTTATACGTTTATCTGAATAATGGAAAAGGATTGATAAATCCAATAAAATAATGGATAATATTTTTGGCCTTGCAATTAAATCTGTGTTTGAAAATCAATTCTTAAAATATATATTAATTTAATATATATATATATATATATATATATATATATTGTATGTTGTTCGTTGCCTTGTGTGCTTATTATTGTTATTAATCTAATTTCCGTATCTAAATTTTTGTTTGTTCAATTTGGAAATTAAGAGTTGTGGGAATATGTTATAATTGATCTTCTTTATGCGTTATATAGAGATCACTTGTTGTTAAGTTATACAAGTTATCACTTGTACGTGTTATGTATATACGTTACGTTAATAACGTATGTTATGTACAAGGGATTACGCCCCATATAGTACTTTATATAAGTTTTTAAATTTTACTTTTGTTTATTTTTAAATTATTTTTTACGTTTCAAAGTATGCTGATTACAAATCTGTTATATTCATTTACTTAATTATAAAAATATGTTTATTGTTACTTCTAAGTATCATCAATTTAAACTTGATATTCTTACTGTACAATTAGATATTTAACAATACATTTTTTGTTACAAAAACATACCTAGTTATAACGAGATACTTAATAATATATTTTAATTGCTATTAAAACGTACTTAATAATAATAGAATTCATAACAATATTGTGTTAGCACATAACATCACTTAATATTATATTTCGTGTTCAAATATTTTCGAATTATTTTCTGCAGAATAAATTTTTATTTAAATATAAATATCTTGGTTTGATAAATTCTTTTTTTGCAAAATACATTCAGACCTTATTTAACGTTGCTATTTATTTGAACGACAGGCACAAAAACAATATGTAAAAGTTGGATGTATGTCTGTACTTATATAACATTTTTATATTATGATTAACCTCAAATACTATCTGTAGTTTTTACTTATTAAATCAGTCCTTTATAAATATGCTAATCTTTAAGTTCCAACCTATATTATTAAATAGTAGATTAAAAAGGTCTTCAAACCTTTCATAAAACCTGATTTTCAATAATAATTGCTATTTTTTTTCCAACTAAACTTACATTAATAAAATACACTGCATCGCCAAATTGTACCTGTTAACTACATATATTATTCAATGAATTTAACATGAATACTAACTGCACATTCTTAACTCTTAAAAACCATTCAAATTACAGTAATTGAAAGTAATGGCGTCTTTCAAGTTTTCCAAACCTCCAAACATATTAGTCAAGCGGCAAGTAATGAAAAAGTTTTTAACTCTTTTTCGACGAAGTGGGATATTGAAATATATCATTAATAAATGGCATTCTTGGTTGTAGATGAGATGATTGAAAGGATGACGTTATACCGCCATTTCAATATCATGATTGATGATAGAGCTCGAAATGAGAACAAGTTTAAGCTATTAGAGCTCAACTGTATCATCAATACTGATGATTCAACCGGACATCAAAAATGGCTCCAATTTATTTTCCCTAAAGACAAATAATGTTAAAAGTATTTTTAAAGTGATCCAATTGATTCGTATTAAAAGATGAACCACTCTGATGGATTAAATTCTTGCCAGGAAATGTTAGAAATGGTTTCTGTTTTGTCGAATTTGAGCATTCACAACGGACAACGACGTGAATCCTGTTTATTCCATTTACTTTGTTACACTAAAGAAGTAATTACTTTGTTGCTAAAACATATTCTTTTTATTTTATTTTCATTTTGAAAAGGATTTTAACTTTTATCTTTTAACATTGAAACTCCTAACGATTTGATTTAATAACTTAAAATTAATGGAGTTCTAAAAAAATGACTGTTATTTTCCTGAAGAATATGCTCATTGAAATTAAAAATATTAAATATATTTTAGAAGATGGAAAAACTATCGAATCGAAAAATATATCCCATTCTTTAATTATAAAGTAAATAATAATTGTTAATTTGATTTCTGTTACCGTTAATGTTCGTTAATTTAATTCTGTTAGTTCAATTTAATATCTACAAACGAATATTTTTTTTACAAAAAATGTATTTAATTTTTTAATAAAATAAAAATAAAATATAAGCTTTAATCAATTAGTAATAAAATAATAAATATTGAGCAATAATGTAACATTAAGTTGCAATATTAAGAACTAATTTAACATTAAGTTGCATTATTAATAAATAATTTAACATTAAGTTGCATTATTGAGCAATAACTTAGTATTATGGAGAAAAAAATTTAGCATTTAGGTAAACATATTCCATTCATATTTGAAATAAATTAATGTTACACTGTATATTATTATTTGTTTTAAATAGCTTGCACATATTCTATTATAATCGATTTGTTTAGACATTATGTTCAAAATATACCTGATGATACATTTGTGAATTAAAAACTTATTGAAGCTTAATTCAGTTCAATTCACTTGTTACAAATCTAAACAGGATGCACCTTATCTTTCTCAAGAGCATCATATATCTCTCGTAGTATGAAATGTTTTTTTTCGTTTGATGAAGTTCCCTCTATTAAATACTACTATTTCAATCATTTTTAAAAACATCATCTTACATTTAAATTGTTAATTTATGATTTCTGATTATTATTATCAATATTAACATCTCTTCTACTTGTTGCAAATCTAAGCAGGATGTATCTTAACTTTCTAAAGCTGTTCATATATATCTCGTCGTATGAAACTTCTGAGTTTTCGTTGAAACTTTTCGCACTTAGGTGAAGTTCCCTCTTTAAATCCCATTTTACTCATTTTTTAAAAACATCATCTTATATTTAAATTGTTAATTTATATTTTCTGATGATTATTGTCGTTATACTTGTTGCAAATCTAAACAGGATGTACCTTACAATTCACAAGAGCATCACATATATCTCGTAGTATGAAGCCCTCGAGTTTCGGTATTTGGGTGAAATTCCCTCTATTAAATCCCATTTCACCCAGTATCTTCCACCCGTTATCTTATATGACGGCACATCCCGGGACGTCAGAAAATACTCCCCCTTCCATAACGTTCATCATCAGTCCCCGAGCCTCCCTAATTAATCATATCGGGACTTTCATTATCGCTGCTTCCCCCTTCTCCATCGTCTAATTGGCGGAGAAGTGGAGTCGGGGAACTGAAACAGATAGTGCTCTAATTCGATAATGAAACGCGATGACCAAAACAATGGCTCGACACTTGCATGCGGTCGTGTTCGCGCCATTATCGCTTTGGCGATTTCTGGAAATCGTCACTCGCCAACAGTTATGGAACTGTACCCGAATGCGGTTCTGAATTGTTGGGGGAATTAACTAATAGGAAGTTTGTTCTTGCAGAACGATGATCGCTGGGATGATTTCGTTTTTGATTAATTAAGTAATGTTCTAGATGTTTGCTTCGTATGATCAAGTAGGAACGGGAGATGTTTTCGGTGAGTGAATAATAAAAATAATACTAATTCAAAAGATAAAATTACTATATATCTAACATGAAGTTCATTGAACTACAAATTTAGAAACTAGACCATGGATGAACTAGATATGTGAAGGTTCGCATGTGCTTATTGTAACTTATCTGCGGTCCATAGAAAAAAGAAAAAAAAAAAGAAAAGAAAAACCTCTCAAAAATTATCATCATCATCGTCATCGTCATTGGCGCAACAGCCCCCATGGTGGGCCAAGGCCGTCTGCCTACTGGCAGTTTTTAAACTGGCAGATATCTTTTTACGGGATAGGGTTGTCAAGCCTACGCCCTACGCTCTACAGTCATATTAGACCGAGGCCTACTGTTTAAAGCGGATTTCGAACCACTGCAAACATCCATGGCACCGCCGGTATTCGAACCCGACAGCCTGTGGTTTTGAGCGTCAGAACGGTAATCACGTGGTCATCAGGCCCCTCAAAAATTATAATACATGCATATGTTTTATTTCTATATATAAACTAGTAGAAATGACCCTCAGTTATAATATAAAATATTTTTTTTATCATTATTATTTTGGTAAAGTTTTAGAAAAACATCAATGCAGAATTAAAAATTTGATATGTTAATTAATTCGCTTTAAGTAATACAATTTCGCTTATTAAAGAAATGATACTTAATTAAGAATATCTTTTTTTTTTTTATACTTAAGAACAACAGAGTCAAAAGCAGCGTTGTGGATTGTGTCATTACTCCACACTAAATGAGCTTGATTTGAAAACCTGATTAATAGAACATAATTCTTCCATATCTATGTCACAGAGGAGCACAATAAACCATTAGGCCGGAATGTTTTTCCTTTGGGATCGAGGCAGAAATTGCGAAGAGCTATCCCCTCCCCTTCCGCGGAAATTTTGTTCTTGGGGGCAAAATATATGTTATATACAGCCAAAAATGCCCGATATTAGAAAACGACATTTCAAATAACTTATTTGGTAACAAAAGTAATAACAGTAGTAAATAAAAAATTGAATTCATATAAACCATATAAAATTTAGATGATATACTCAGAAACAATGCATCAGCTCTGGTGATGGTAATAAAAAAAATTATGTTTATTCTACCTTTGTTTAACAATGTTTTTAGTTTTTGTTATAAGTGTATTCTTAATGCTAAATATTTATTAACAACAGAGCTGGATCCCTTGAGTGAACAATTTTTCTTTTAATTTAAAAAAAAAAAAATTGTTTTATTTTTCTGCCAAGAAAAGCAATAAACTTTATTTAAAGAAATTTTTTTTTTAGAGAGCAGTTTCTTAGAAACACACAGTGCCTTTCTTTAAACAATATTCAAAAACTCGTGCATTAACCCGAATTTTTCACTTATTTTCATAAATTCCAAAAGCGAGAAAGTTCGTAACCATAGCGAGAAAAGTAAACAATATTCAAAAATGTTGACGTCTTTTTTTTTCTCCGCAAAATGTCAACAAAGCTCAAAGATGTATTCGTGCTATGTTAGTGTCACTGAGATTTCCAAAACAATTACAACTTTATAGAGATGTTTAAAATAAATTCTTTATGCTGAATGGCTTTCAGGTATGCCGATTTTCCTTTTAAAGAATTTTAAAACTATGAAGCAATTATTTCTAAGTGAGTGAAGTTTAGCTAATCTTTTATTATTGTTTTTGTTCCGTGATTGTTGGTTTAAAAAAATTAGTTTTCTTTTTTTAAACTCATCCCGGATGAGCCCTGTAAAGTGGATTGGTCCAGAATGGGTTGTTTGTTCAAAAAAGAAAAATTTTCTCGAAATAAAAAAAAAAATAAACAAAAATATTAGTGTAAAATTGTTTTTTTTTTTTAAATTTAATTCTGAAATATATTATACATATTGATAGCTGGAAAAAAATTGTCTATTTTTTTTTTTTTTTTTTTTTAAATATTCTGTAAAAATTATTATATTGAAATAATTATTATCGAAATGTAAGAAAGTTAATGTCGTTTTTGTAATATTTAATACCGGTATTTGATATTTTTAATGTCTAACAATATTTCCCTAGATGCAATTTTACTAACTCGACACTACAGTAGCGAAGGGAGTTTTTGATATTTTATTAGTCGAGCTGAGTTAGTGGAGCTTTCTCAATTTTCTTCTATACAAAGTCAATAAAAACCATTCGTAAAGACACTATATTTCCTTTTTTTACAGTGAGTATTGCTTAAAAGGTCCTCCGTATTACATCCCTACGTTGACTCTTCATTCACGAAGGGAGTTTTTTTCCTTCGGTAGTCCAGCTTATTGGTTGGAGTCTTTTCAATTTTCTTCTATGCAACAAACAAAGGCCAATGAAAACTCTTTGAAAAGGCCTACACTTCCTTTTCCTGCATTGAGTATTGCTTAATAGGTCCTCCATATTGCATGCTGTATCGAAACTTCAGTAACGAAGGTCGAGCTTGTTGGTTAGAGTTTTCTCAATATTCACCAATATGACGATTTTCTCCCTATTACATTCTGCATCGACTCTTTGGTACAGAAGAGAGTACGTTTGGTAGTCGGGCTCATTGGTTGGAATTTTCTTGATTTTCTTCAATATGACAAACAAATGCCCATGAAAACTGTTTGGAAGGGCACTACTCCCCTTTTTTCTACAATGAATATTGCTTAATAGGTCCTCCGTATTACACCCTACGACTTTACAATAATTAGCGTTGACCTAAAATTCAACTGTCCGGCTTTGAAAAAAGTACGTATCTACAGCCACTAATTCCATAGTGAATAATCTTTATATATATTCCCGGCCCGCTCTCCTTTCAATGAGGCGTAGTCGTTTAAAGTTTTAACTCTATAAAATATAGATGTTTAAAATGTTTTTCTGTGAAAACCGCACTCAACATGACCTTTTGTAGGTCTCGCCATACTCGAAAATGGCATTTAATGAAAGTTAAATGGGTATTTTTTTAATTATGATTTTATTTTATCCTACATGCTTTATTAATGTTATATAAAGTAACGTTATACAAAACATTGCATGAAAGAATTTAATCAAGCTATATCAAATGGGTATCAGTCTAAAATTAGTTCTACGAAGGCTCCCGACTCGTGACCATGTGGCAACGCGCTCAGTTAGCGTGAGCTGAGGTTCTAATCACTGCTTTCAGAAAAGAGGAGACTCGATGTATGTAAATATCACGCATCCATAGTCAGGCTGTATAATGGGAGTTTTCCGAATTTTTCTATGACATACGCAATTGCGGGACAGTTGCTCCTATAAGTTCTCCTGAGGGCCACTGCACTTCCCTCAACACCATGTCCACCGACATTACTCTCTGATCATTCTAATTGGTAAGGATAGGGGGTTAGAGAAAAGGGAGGAAATATTTATAAGGGCTATCAGTGTAGTAAAAAAAAATATTCATCAAATATCTTCTTTAATTAAAACTGCAAATATATATATTACGAAAAATGATTAAAGTGAATAAACAATAAGAAAAAGTGGAAAGTCTATCTTTTTTAACATCATTATTAGAGTACAACAAACCCAGTTTTACAATCACGTTTGACTTGCCAACATTCAAAATTAATAATAAAACTCACGCTTGGTCCTCAAACAAAAATGCATATTTAATTATTTTTCGGAAAACGAAATAGTAATGAAAGAAAAATACTAATTAAAAAAAAAGCAAAACCTTTAAAGTCATCCACGGCAGCATAGTTTTGAGACAGTACTTTCAGAAGAAAGAGTACATCCGTTTATGAGCTATAGGAAAAAAGGGGAGTTTCCTTTACTTGAAGGAAATAAAAATAATTTCCTCCGAAATTCCGGAACTGGAAAGGGAAATTGTTACTTTTTACCGGGCAATGTGACGGAGAGAGAAATATATTCCGTGATCGATTTTTAAGAAAAAGAAGTTAGCGAAGCTTTCAAATATTTTATTTTCTCTGATAGCGAGAACGACTTTGCAAAAAAAAAAGAGATAGAGAGAGAGGAACAGAGAAAATGATAACAGATCTCTCACTCTGTGTGTGTACTGTATCCACTTTCTTTTTTTTTTTTTTAAATATATTTTTAGATTGTATCACCATGGTTTTATTACCCCCGAGTTTAAAAGACGGATGGATAAAATCACCTCATAATCCATCTCAGGTGTCTCCAGAAAACTTTTTCAACTTAAAGCGCGAAGACAACTTGAAATATCTTCCCTCCTTCCCGACCGTTTAAAAGGATCTCGCGCGCCACTCTTGGCTCACAAATGATGCTCGTATCTCAAATCAATTTTCGTATTATTGATTGATCATTCAATACCTCTGGCGCTGGGTGACACAGGTTTCAGGTTGGAGTCCCAGAGACGATATAATGGATGTAGTGGCTCGAAATCCACTTTAAACCGTTCGGTCTAATATGGCCGTAGAGAGTTGAGTGTAAGGCTGACGAATGTACCAGTAGGCAGACGGCCTTGGCCCATCATGGTCTGTTGCTCCAATGAAGAAGAAGAAGAAGAAGAAGCTTTCAAAAAACTACACCAATTTTTAATGGCTATTTTTATTTTAAACCTACAATAGGCCGTTAAACAAAGATAATATAAATAGAAAATTGTTTTGATTTCCTGTAGTTACTGTTACTTTTCCACGCAGTCACCGCGAATATTGAGGCATTTATCATTATGGTGGAAGAGTTTTCCAATACTCTCTTCATGTAGGTTTCTCTGATAGCGATAACGACTTTCCAAAAAAGAGACTGAGAGAGAGAGAGGAACAGAGAAAATGATAACAGATCCCTCACTCTGTGTGTGTACTATATCCCCTTTCTTTTTTTTTTTTTATAAATATATTTTTAGATTGCATCACCATGGTTTTATTACCCCCGAGTTTAAAAGATGGATGGATAAAATCACCTCATGATCCATCTCGGATGTCTCCAGAAAACTTTTTCAACTTAACGCGCGAAGACAACTTGAAATATCTTCCCTCCTTCCCGACCGTTTAAAAAGGATCTCGTGCGCCACCCTTGGTGACAAGTTTGTGCTGGCCGCACTCCAGAGGTAGTAGAGGACATCTCTTCGAGAGGAATGCGAGTGGATTTTTCACACCCGAGAGAAAAATCCGCTCTGCATTCTCTTCATTAAGCATCCCTTCAGCGTATCCGACGGATGCGATGGATGAGCGGAATTCCTGCTCTTGAAGGGGGAAGATGGAGATAACTGCTTTGAATCATCCAAACTGGGACTCGGAGAGGTAGTGTTCATTTAAAGCAGACCAAATATGATTGGAGAAATAATACAGCAGTGTCTTCGTATCCGAGTATAAATTGTATCGTGGTTCGTATCTAGCTCATAAATGATGCTCGTAGCTCAAATCAATTTTCGTTTTAATTGATCATTGCAGGTTTCAAAAACTCTAGCGCTCGGTGACACAGGTTTCGGGTTGGAGTCACGGCGCTGTCATGAATCCTTGTAGTGGATCGGAATCCATTTTAAACCCATGTAATCCATTCCATTTTTAACCCCTCTTCACAATCATATTAGACAGTTACCCCGTAGGTAACTATCTAATATGATTGTGGAGAGTTGAGTGTAAGTCTGACAATCTTACTCCGTAAAAAGAAAACAACTATTTAGAAATCTGCAGCAGGCAGGCGGCCTTAACCCAATTTGAAATATATTTCCAAACATTTAAAAACAATCTCGTGCGGCACCCTTGGCGACAAGTTTGTGCTGCAAACAAGTACTTGCAAATAACTACTTTGAATCATCCAAACTGGGACGCAGTAATTATTTAAAGTGGGCCAAATTTGATTGGAGAAATAACACAGTAGTGTCTTGGTATACTGGTCTAATTCGTATTATGACAGAGCTCATAAATGATTCTCTATCTCAAACACCATTTTCGTATTAATTGATCATTGCAGATTTCAAAAGTTTGGGGCTCGATGCCACAGGTTTCAGTTTGGAGTCCCGGCGATAACATGGATGCTTTTAGGGGTTCGGAATTCACTTTAAACCGTAGGTATCGGTGTAATATGACTGTAGAGAGTTGGGCGTAAGGCTAACAACCTTACCCCGTAAAAAGAAAACATCTGTTGTTTAGAAATCTGTCAGTAGGCAGACGGCTTAGGAATCTTAGAAATCCTCAGGACTGGAATTAGAATTAGCATTAGAATTCGGCTTAGGAGTCCACTTTAAACCGTAGGTATCGCTCTAATATGACTGCAAAGAGTTGGGCGTAAGGCTGGCAACCTTACCCCGTAAAAAGAAAACATCTCTTGTTTAAAAATCTACTAGCAGTCAAACGGCCTTAGCCCAACTTGAAATATCTTCCTCTCCTTCCCGTTTAAAAAGGATCTCGCGCGCCACCCTTGGTGACAAGTTTGTGCTGTCCGCGCTCTAAAGGTAACCGACGACATCTCTTCGAGAGGAATGCAAGGATTTTTCACGCCGACAGAAAAATCCAAATCCAGAAATCATCCAAACTGGGACTCGGTAAAGCAGGTGATCATTTAAATCAAACCAAATTTGATTGGTGGAATAACACAGTAGTGTCTTCGGAATTTAATCATGACCGAGCTCATAAATGATGTTCGTATCTCAAATCAATTTTTGTATAAATTGATCACTGTAGCTTTCAAAAATTCTGGTACTCGGTGCCACAGGTTACAGGTAGAGTCCATGCTCTATACCATGGATGCTTGTAGTGGTTTGAAATCCACTTTAAACCGTAGGTCTCGTTCTAATATGATTGTAGAAAGTTGAGCGTAAGACTGACAACCGTACTCCGTAAAAAAAGAAAACGTCTCCTTTTTCGAAATCTGCCAGCAGCCAGACGGCCTTGGCTCATCATGTAGCTGTTGCTCCAATGAAGAAGAAGATTTTTAAAAAACCATTCCAATTTTTTAATGGCTATTTTAATTTTCAACCTACAATGGTCCGTTAAATATAGATAACAAATTGACTGATTACCTGTAGTCAAGTATAATCAATGTTACTTTCCACACAGTAACCACGAATATTGAGACGTTTGCCATTATGGTGGATGAGTTTTCCAATACTCTCTTCATAATAGGTTGCCCCCAGCATATTATATGTCTCCAAGGTATTTCTAAGCTTTTCCTTGATTACACTCTGTCTCTTCTGCTCTCGAAAATGGTGAAAGTTACTTGGTGGCAGGACTGGGCTGTAGGATGGGTGATCGAACACTTGCCATTGAAATTATGCAACAATCTATTTGGTTAACTCAACAGCGTGGATCAAAACAATTTCAGCCATAAACGCAGTTTATTCGAGGATGAATTTCTGTTGCCCGTGGGAAACGAATGATGCCGAGCAATTCCAACTTGGCGGGAAAATCAGTCCTGCCGGCTATATTAAAGTGTCTGCAGCTCAGCTTCAATTGGTGTTTTGGAATCGGCTGTGACAGATTTTATAGTGAAGAATCACTTAGAAATGTTCAGTCAAGATCCTTATAGCAACACTGTGAGTTGAAATGGTACTTAGCAGTGCTACAGGAAGTTAAAAAGAAGCTTGTTTTGTTTCTAATAATAATTTTCTCGAACAAACAAAAATCTGATCCCTTAACGTGATTTGTTCTTATTTGTTAACTGTTTATTTAAGCTTGATAAGAGAGGGAGGTTTATTTAAAGAATTTAACCGAAGAATCCAGATACATTTCTTTTAGGTTGTAGACTCTTAAGTTTCCAGAATTTTTTATATGCTCGCAATATTTCAGAGTGTGAGCGGTGTGGTGGTTGGGACATCACTGAAGCAGGATCGTATCTCAAATACTGGTTCGCAACTCATATCTCAAAAAAAAAAAAAAATCATGCATTTTGGGCACTCATATCTCAAGGTATAATTATAGTTGCAAAATTTGTCATTTATGTCTTATTTGTCACGTTTTTACACTACAGGAGGACTCAATGGAAACACGTGCGAAGAGCATAGTTTCTAATAGCAGAACAAACAAAAATCGTGAGGTTATTCTTTTTTCTTATCTGTTAACAGTTTATTGTGTACTCTTGGGAAGAGAAGTAGGTACAGTTATAAGTTCTATAGCAGAAACCGAAAACATTCTTTTTAAGTTGCAGCGTCTGAAGTTGCCGGATATTTTTTAATATACACGCAATATTTTAGAGTGAGAGTAGTGTGGTGGTTGGAACGTCACTGAAGCAGGGTAGTATCTTAAATACTGGTTCGCAACTCATATCTCGAAAAATTTTTACACTTTGGGCACTCATATCCAAGGTATAATTTTAGTTGCAGTATTTGAACATTGAATGCTGACGCTCAAAGCACTTTGCTTATCTTGAGAGTACTGACTAATGCAACAGGTTTAGAAATATAATTTACAGCGATATTATTTTTCAAAAAAATTTTAGAGCCAATTACACCAAGAGCGAATGAATTAAAAGAAAATATTGTAATGAACTGAAGTAGAGAAAAATATATATATTCTGCAGAATAATTATTGTAGAATAGATAGTTGGAATAGATAGTTGACTAGCAGGGGAATAGATAGTTGACTATGGTGGTATTAATCGTAATGTCCATTTTGCAATTTATTTTGGTATTTGTGTTTTCCAATGTTATGAGAGGCTTCAGCATTAATAAATGGATTAGTGTTATTAATGATGCTTTTTAAAAATTGACTAGATGATTTTGTAGTGAGTTTTCAACCTCTTATATATTTAAGTAGCTATGAATAAAACTGTTCTCGATAAATCAAAGTAAGTTGGTAGGATTCTATTTTGGATGACTTGCATTTTATTTCTATTTGTTTATGCTGCAAAGTCCCCAGATAAGTTCTGCACACATAACAATGGATTGCTTTGTCTTCAAGGTCAACAACTACTCAGCAAATGTTTGTAATCATAAGCAACTATAAATTTGACATATAAATCAGATAAAACTAAAACCCTAATGATAACTTAAGTAATCTAGATAAAATGGTAAAAATAGGTTTCTATTCTTAAAAAAAGAGTATTTCTCGATATATTTTTGAGGCTACACCCTATTTAATAAATTTATTTCCTCCTATAACAGGAATGATTTCAAAAAATGGAGAAAGAACTGTTGATAAATCTGTCTCCCTTTTTATGTATTACATTTATCATTTATTTCAAATTTCATTCAATGTATCTTTCTAAAAGTATCTCTAATTTTGTATATATTTTAGTAAAGAAATCTACTCAGTGCTATTGAAACAATTAGCATTTAATGAATAACAGTTAGATTCCAGTTAGTATCTTCAGTAATAGACACTACTTCGAAAAAGAGAGTTTTATATAAAAAAATCATCGACATCTTCTAAAACTGATTGGTGGAAATTTTCCGATCTTTCCCCTTATGATCCATTAAACACACAGTAAATTCCCTTTAATGTTCTCTTAGAAGACATTGCTTTCGTACACTACCTTTAAAAATATTTTTCACTCTTCAACCCCGTGTCTTCTGTCCTACTGAAGTTGTAATTTCTCCATCAGGAATTTACAAATCTATGGATTAGATCTGATGATCAATTAATCAAGTGAGACAACTCATGTGCTCGTTAAAAAAATTGTTGATGGAACTGTTCCCTATTAAGCTATTCCCTGTGAGAGAAAATCCTTTCAACGGTCTTTCAGGGGTCTTACTCCTGGAGGTGCCATGGATGTTTATTAGTGGTTCGGAATACACCTTAAACTGTAGCTCCAGGTCTAATTAGCCTAAAGTGTGTAAAAAATGGCAGTAGAGCGATAAATCAAATCAGGGATTTACTGCATTTGTGTTGAATCAAGATCGAAGAAGTTGAAAATTCTATGTATTCGTATGTTGCTATAGAAGAAAATCTAAAAATGTAAAAACAAACTGATCAGAGCTGATTTGAGACACTTTTCTAGAATCTCTATCAATTTACTTGTGAATAACAATCATTACTTCAAAAAAAAAAAAAACACCATCAATTGTAAGCGAATTCTTGTCCATTCTCAATTAGTTGCGGACTTCAACTCACCTCATTTATATAAACCGATATAAAACTAAAACAATAATAAAAAATCGAAAAATCAAGTTCTGTCAGACAGAAAATAATTCTTAAATATTTTACATCTCGTTTCAAGACATTAAAAAGGACTCCTTTAGATTTATTTCTTAAAACTTTGCCAAAAATACCAACATAATATGACCTATTTTAAACCAAAAATTCATCATTTCAAGGAATTTTATGAAATAACTTATGTCTGCTAATTAAAGGAAAAAGAAAAGTAAAAGTACACATTATTTTCTATCTGCAAATTATATCATCTTTTAGTCACTGGTTTTCTGCGTTTGTGCTTACCAACTATAGAAGATATTATATCAAGCAAAAAAAAAAAAAAAAAAAAAGGCATATATTTCAATACAAATTTAATTTTAGTTTCTTACACAATTCTCGAAGAATAACAATACCAATTGCTTTCCGTAAATATGAAAGATAATTAATATTATTATTAAACAGGAAGATTAATCATTAAATAATGTAATTTAATTTAAAAAAAATACCTCTTCTGTATGAAAACAAGTTATGTTCCAAATTTTGTTCTTATATCAGCTAAACACGACTTCAATTTAAATTTATTAAATGAAACCTGCACAAATACACCTGCTTAATGATGTTATCAATTACATTTTGATCAAAGATAACCAAGTTTTGGTAACCCATCTAAGTTGTTTTGAAATTATTTGGGTCATTTCTTTTTTCTGATAGAATAAAAAAAATGTTTCGTTAATCAACTTTGGAATTTTTCTTTTTTACATAAGCTTCATCTTGTCCTAATTTAAAATCTTGAGAAGATAATGGCTCTATACAAGATAATTGGGTATTGTATAAAAATTAACTGTCTCTTTAGTTATCTTATTTAACATACAATATACAAAAATGTTTTACAAAAACTATCAAATGGGAGATCATAAGAATATGTAAAAAAAAATTTATATTAAGCATTTTAAATTTAAATTGTTAAAACATTTGGAGAATTTTAACATATTATTATTAAACATAAAATTTAAAATGTGCAACTCCTTTTTAAATGAACATGGTTGTTTTTAAATAAAAAAAAATTCAGAAATATGGATTTCATAAAAAAAAGTGGAAATGTAATGAGAAAATGTCGCTGAGGTTTCTTAAAATTTTTTGAGAAACGAAAATAAAGATTTAATTGAATTCTATAAAAATAATATAACATTAAAATTAGAAGAAAAGTACAAGAAAAAGTGGAAAAACTGACATTTTGTTTAAATATTATTAAATATGTAAAAAATAACATTACTTAGAAATTAGATTATTCAACTTTTGATTATATTTTACTAAGTAAAAATACCAGTTTTTTGTATGAAAAAGGAAAATTTGAAGGAAAGGAAATGAAAAAATGAAAAAAAAAAAGGAATATTAGTTATTTTACAATAACATTACATTTATTAAAAGGAGAAACTACATTTATTTAATTCATAGAATTTCGTAGTAATTATGTTTATACGATTTTCATAAATCTAATTCATGGCAAATTATTATATTATTGCTAGTAAAAAATCACCATAATTGAAAATATGTTGAATGCATCAAAATGCTTAGAAATGGAAAAAAATAAGAAACTAAAAAAAAAAAAAAAAAAAAAATTTAAAGTTGAAAAAAATTTTAATTAATTTTAAAGTTGTTACATTTTTAATTTTAAAGTTGAAAAAAAAGTAACATTTTTTTTTTTTTTTTTTTGTAAATAAAGAAAAAAAAAATCATGCTAAATAGTTACGCTGAGCTCTATTTGAAAAATACTAGCATAAACAGTTAACAAAATAATACATTTTTTTAATTAAAGTAATTAAATTTCAGATCATTAAATAAGATTTAAAATTTTAAAGCGTGGATCAACTTTCAAATAAGAAATTTAAAAAAATTCTAAAAGACGACTAATAACAAATAATATTTAAAGTTATTAAATGCATTAATAACTTTAATTAATTAATATCCTTGTTCCAATTTTTTCTTCTTTTTCTAAAGCTTAGATCAAGTAATTTAAGTTTTTTTAGTAAGTTAATTACACTAATAATTTGAAAATATTGTATTTCGTATGCGAAGAAAAATGGAAAGCATATTTATTTGCAGGAATATTATGAAATATGAAATCTTTGATTCATATTATGAGATATGAATTTCCTTTTCATGAAGTATCCTTAGCCGTAAAGGACTAACACTTTAAAAGTTAATAAAAAAATAGTGTTCTTGTGAAATAGTTTTTTAAAGAAAAAAGAGTGGTTGCTTTACATTTTCATTTCCATCACAAAATTATTTCCTGAATACAAAAAGCTCTTCGAAAGACGACATGAAGCATTACATAATACTGAATGTTAATTTTCCATTGTTTCCTCAGGATAGATCAGTTTTCATTGGGGTCTCTCATTCAATCTACATAATCTTTACCATTACTCAAATTTCCGTCGCTTTAAAGAGTGAACTTAGTGTGTTATATCAACAGTGTTGCAGAATGTTACTAAGTTTGATAAAATACAAACATGATTATCCAACTCAATACAGATTAAGGACAGATATAGGTGTATTGGCCTTTTCAAAAAAGGTTTGTCGCTCGTTTCGTTTATTTATATTATTATATAAAAGTTTGAATAATTCAAATATAGTTTATTATTAACACTAATATTATGTCTTATTAATTAAAATTAATTTCATTTTCTACATGAAAATAATTAGGGCCTGATGGTTGAGTGACTAGCTCTAGGTGCCACAGGTTTCAGGTTCGAGTCCCGGTGGTGACATATTTGTAGTGGTTCGAATCCACTTTAAACCGTAAGTTTCGGTTTAATATGATTGTAAGAGCGTTGGGCGTAGAGAGGACAACTCTATAACGTGAAAATGAAAACATCTCCTGTCTCGAAATCCGCTAGTAGGCAGATGACCTTTGCTCACCACTATAACGCCAATGAAGATTTAGTTTGGTTTGTCTCTCCACTGTCATTTTTTGCACACTTTAGGCTAATTAGACCGGGATCTACAGTTTAACGTGGATTCCGAAACACTAACAAACATGTATGCCACCGCCAGGATTCGAACCTGAAGGATGTGATACCAAAGGCCAAAACCCTAATGAATTGACCATCAGGCCACTGAAGAAATAATAGCATTAGTTATATTCTGCATAATCTGCACTTTTCATGAAAGAAGAATTTGTATCTTCTGAAAAATGGTGAACATAAGGTGAATAGGATTATTGACATATTAGAATTCAGAGGTTTAGTTTATATCATCGCTCTATGGTCATTTTGTGAACACTTTGGGCTAATTTGTCCGGGACCCACAGTTTAACGGGTTCCGAATCCCTAATAAACATCCATGCCTTGACAAGATTCGAACCTGAAGCAAGTGGTACAAAGGTAAGAGAACAAGAAGAACAACAAGAGAACAAGCGCCAGCCAATTGGCCATGAAGCCACTAGATGTGAGAGGAGACTTTGGCACAAACATAAAATTTATTTTCTGCAATGCAAAAGCTAACTAGCAGCAATATTATATAATGCGAAGCCTAAACTACAACTAACAACGTCTGATTAAACCTAATTTTTAAAATGATAGAACACTCTACGGTTGCCATACATCTGGGGTAAAGTTTATTTAAACATTTCTTCTTCTTGTTCTCTTTTACCTCTGCACTTGGAGCGAAGTTCGAAGTACGAAGTGGTAGAGTTGTGCGAATTCATGAATCCAGTTTATTTAAACATGTCTCTTTTTTTCTCCACGTGCGGTCCGCTTTATAATTATCGTGAGAATGCATGGTGGATTCTTACTAACTCAAAAGCATTTTACAATTCTTCTATTAGCTCACACTCTCCCTATATATATCTTGTTCAAATTTTCGATCGTTAATAAAATACTTTTATTCATCCACTCAAGTTCAGATACATTTTTTTTTAACTTGTAGTGGATGATACTTGATGTTAATACATTTTTTTTTTCAAATTTAATTCAGTAATTAAATTTAATTCATTAATTTTAGTTTTTTTTTAGATTTAAGTTGCATATATCTACCAATAGATGGAGCTTGAACTTAAAAAAAAAAAAAAAAAAAAAAAATTATAAAATGAATGAAAATTATTTATAAAGGACTTCCTGCAATAGAGTGAAAAAAAAAAAGTAGGAATTGACAAATTTTTTTTTTTTATATATATATTACTTGTTTTATGTATATATGTGGCTGATTAATCTAAAGAATTTTCGAAATAATTCTAAAAATAGTCGAATGAATGCATAAAAGGTAAAAATATAATTACCTAAATTTAATAAAATTAATATTGTTAAATAAATTTAGGTGAGTTTAATTTTACTAAAATATTTTTAAAAACTTCAAAACCATGAAATCAATATCAATCTATATTTAATTAAAAGGAGGATATTGTTAGGTGAGTATAATTTACAACTACCACGAAAGAGTTTCATATAAACAATTATTTTAAATAAAAAAAAAAAAATTCTAACATTTCAAAATGATATTTTTGATAGTGGATTAGATGAATGTTTGGTCTAAATTATTTTAGAAAAGAATATTTTCAAGCCTCGAAAAGCAATTTTTGCTTCTTCGCATACAGAGTTTTGGGAAACTTTGGTGATGTAAAAATTCAGAAAAGGAAATTTCAAACACAATTTTTTTTTAAATATATAAGCATCCAACTTTTTTTCTTTGAAAATCGAGTCAAAACCTGACTGAGGACAACTTACAAAAACCAATTTAGTGCAGATATAAAACTGAAAAACTTTCTTAAATCCTATCGAAACTAAAAAGTTTTCTTTTAAGATATCTACGGAATGACGAACTTACTAAGTTGATTTTATTTTTTTCCTTAAGAAATAATAATTTTATTTTTTTGTTTACTTATTTATATTTCCTTCTCATCCTGTGCTACTAGGTGGTAATTATTTAGTTGAAGAATATTCCGTTTTCTGTCAAGTTGAGAATTTCTGAAATTCTGAAAACTTGAAAACAACTCAAGAAAACTCTAAGCACAAATATTGCTAAATAAACTGACGAGTGCAAAATGAGAAATACGAGTTTCCCTTATCATCAAACTTTCCCAAATCTAAGTATGATTAAATAGCTTCGATAGGCGCCAGTTTTCAATGCTCACTATTCGTTTTTCCCGCCATGTTTTTTATTCATTCAATTTTTTTTTAACGTCAATTCAGAATCACTGGAAACGATTCATCTAGTGATGTTTGCATTTTATAAGGATTTATTTATTGAAATGGAAATTTGGAGGCTGAGTTTGAGGAAAAGGAATATTTTTGAATACCTAAAATATTCTTTTTCATCTTTTACGACTAGAGTTTTATTGCTGAGCTCTCATATTTCAAGTATAAGAATATTTTTATTTATTTATTTCTAATTCTCATAAGTAAATTCATATTTCTGTTTTTAATTCGCAATGAAATTAGAATCTTAAATGTGATGTATTTATGTATCTTGAGGTTTTTAAAACATTAAATCTACTATTAAATTGAAAAAAATGAAAACATTAAAAATGTACAGTGGGCCACAAAATTGAGTATACACCTTAGAAACTTAGAGACTTTTTGCAATTACAAATTAAATATTGCTTTAAGATGATTGAATTTTTACCTTATATACTTTAGTCTATGCTTTACCGTACTATACTTATAAAATTGTTATGTTTATTTATTTTTATGAAAAAAAAAAAAGATCTGAGACGAGAGGAAAAACAACACCACAAAAATAAGTATACACCTTTATTAATTTCCTTTTTAACGTACAAATTAATATTTTGTTGCATAACCTTTTGCTTGAATTACAGTTTGTAATCTTCTGACATAGATTCTACTAGTGTTTTAATGGTTTCAACAGAAATTTTAGCCCATTCTTCTCTCAGAACCTTTTGAGAACTTCCTTGCTTGTGATTTCGTGCTCATGTACAGCTTTCTCTAATTGCGACCACAAATTTTCGATGATGTTTAGGTCTGGAGACAGGGCTGGAGTGTGTAATTGCTTCTTGCAATGGTACAGCAAGTATAACTGCACAATCTTCGCTGTATGCTTGGGGTCGTTGTCCTGCTGGAATATGAAGCTTGATCCAAGCCCCAACTTACTGGTACTTTTTTTCAAGTTATCATTTAAAATCCCCAAATATACATGTTTGTCCATAATACCATCAATAAAAGCAAGCTCTCCAACTCCTCCAGCCGACATACAACCCCAAACGAGGACAGATCCACCTCCGAACTTGACTGTCTTAATGATGTTTTTAGGTGCCAGTGTTTTCCCAGCTTCTCTCCATATTTTAAATCGTCCATCGCTTCCGTAAAGATTAAACTTACTTTCATCAGAAAATATTACATTGTTCCAGAAAGAAATAGGCTTTAAACGATGTTCTTTGGCGAAAATCACTCTCTTTTGTCTATTCACATACTTGATGAGTGGCTTTCGTATTGGTGTACGGCCATGAAACCCATATTGTTGAAGGGTACGCCGAATTGCTTCAACTGAGATCTTTTTTCTCGATTATAGAGGACATCGATAAAGCTAGTTTAGAGGCACTCACCCTCGGATCTTTCTTTACTGAGTGAATGATCTTCCTCTTCGCTGTAGTACTCAATATTTCTTTAAGTCCTCTTCCAGGAATACTGGCCACAGATCCAGTTTTTTTATACTTCTGTAGTATTTTTTGACACAACCATGAGTTACATTAATCAACGGAGCGATTTCTCGAAGAGATTTGCCCTCTTTCGACTATTTTACAACCAATAAACGCTCAGATTCAGTAGTTTCTCTACGAGAGCTCATTTTACGATTTTTAATGAGAAAAAATACCATTTAAAAGCGTTGAAGTGCAATAGCACGTGTTATAAGCAGCAGCTACTCCTGAAACTCTTTAAAGAAAATTTGAAACTAAAAAAAGTGGTGGCATAATTTACAAATATAAGAAGTGTATACTCAATTTTGTGGCATGGTTTTCTATCTTTTCTTCGAATCGCTTAACTTTTTTTCGTAATAAATAAGTTAACTATAGAATTGTGTTATGATAGGATGGTAAAGCAGAGGTTAAAGTATCTAGGATAAAAAAATGTATCTATTTAAATCAATATTTAATTTGTAATTGGAAGAAGTCTAAAAGTTTTAGAGGTGTATACTCAATTTTGTGGCTCACTGTATTACTTTTCAAAACATAAATACTTTCATACCCATATTATAGATATCTTTAAGTAAAAACTAGCATAATTTTTTATTTCATTTTTAGTATCGTTTTTTTTTAGCACATTTTTTGTTTTTAATTCACAATGAAATTAGAATCTTAAATGTGATGTATTTATTGAGATGATTTTATTTGAAGTGGTTTTTAAAATATTAAATTTACCATTAAATTAAAAAATAAAAACATTAAAAATGTGTTACTTTTCAAAACATAAATACTTTAATACCTATATTAGAGATATTCTTAAATAAGAATTAACAGAATGTTTTATTTTGATTTTTAGTATCCTTTTTTAAAACAAATTTTCAGATTTTTTTGCAAATTTCTGTTTTTAATTCCGAATGAAATTAAAATCTTAAATGTGATGCATTTATTTATCTTGGAGGTAGCTTTTAAAATATTAAATTTGCCATTAAACTGAAAAATAAAAACAAATGTATTATTTTTTTAAAACATAAATTATTTTAATACCCATATTATAGACATCCTTAAATAAAAATTAGCATAATTTTTTATTTCGTTTTTTAGTTTCCTTTTTCAGCAAATTTTTTGTTTTTAATTTGCAATGAAATTAGAATCTTAAATGTGATGTATTTATTTATTTTGAGGTAGTTTTTAAAATATTAAATTTACCATTAAAATGAAAAATAAAAATAATAAAACTGTATTATTTTTTAAAACGTAAATTACTTTAATTCCCGTGTTAATAGATATCTTTAAATAAAAATTATCAGAATTTTTATTTCATTTTTAGTGTCCTTTTTTTTAGCAAATTTTTTTATTGAAATTTTCTCGGTGAATTCTCATTCACTACTGTCCATATTTTCAAATAAACTTTTTTTCCGTTTATTAAGGGGTTTACCCCAAAGTACTACCACCACTAGTACTTTGGTACTGGTGCTAGGTGGGTTTAAAGATAGATATTTCCAGAAGAAAAAAACCGCTGGTTAACAACTTAAAGAGAATAAAAATGTAATTTAACATGATCTGACAACCTTTCTTTAAAAAATAAATGATCTCTCATATTTCTGATAGTATTTAAAGAAGCTACTCAGGTAAAATTCCAATTATTTTCCATCCATAAATGGAATTTAACTCTATTGTGGCAGAGATATATTCCTATTGGCTTCATATTTGGACATCTATATTCATTTAATACATATACGTTATTGTAGAAGAAGAAAGGAGGAAAAAACCTTTCATCGAAAAATACTAAATCGGCTTACCTAAAGCAACATTGAAGGAAATATAATATTATTTACGAAATCTTTCCTCTTCCGGTAGGCTATATAATAACATTCCTCGCCCAGCAACAAGGCCTAGATATCTCCCTCGCAATATATACGTACCAAAGAATAAAAGAGCAACAACGTACCACTTCAGTAAGCCGATAAACATTTACGTTGTCGAACAAAAGGACAAAACGGTAGAATGGACAGAAATAACGACCGGATAATCCATCTCAAAACATGCCACCTTTTGCACACGGTCGCAATCATTCTTTTTGCCCATGGTTGGAGAGCAAGGCGTTGACCACTAAAGTGGTCTCTAAATGGTAGTACCGCCCGACCTACCATCTATCACCCTACACCTGGAGGTGCTTTGGCAAGTTCGTCGTTTTTTGACAATGGGGTGAGAACAACCCCCATATAGAAATGGTTCAAAAGTGGGGAAAAGGGTCCATTGCTACTGAATAATGGAATGGTTGAAGAGTAGCTTTCCTCTTCTCATGCAAATAGGTTTCCCATTCGTGAGGTCCGGTTCTGGTTCGTCTTGCAAGAAGAGGGTAGAAATCAGCAATCTTTACAGAGCTAGTGGCCCAGAAAGATTGGACGGGGTCACGTCATCTCTTTACATCTGCTTTTTCGGCTTTGCAGAAATTTTTTTTATGTCAATTCCATGTTCCTTTCGCTCTTGTTCCAAGTTTTTTTTTTTCATTCAATTTCCATTACATATTTTTTTTGTATTGTGCTTTTACTGTTATTACTCCACCATTTCCTTACTTTGAGAGTGAAATGGATTTTTTTTTTTTTTCTCCCCACTTTTCAGAGGTTTTTTAAATGGTAATGGTTGGGCCTGCACTGATAATGGATTTTTGTATGGAAAATGCGGGCTTTTTGGGGTCTTCGAGAAACCAGATAGGGTGGCAAGATAGCGTCCGCTTTAAAAGCATATCTGTGATTGCTTGAAAGGTTGTCGAGGTCGCGGAATGGGAAAAAAAGGAAGGGGTAAAAATCGTGTCGGAAAATTACCAGATGCTGACACGATTGTGTTTTGTAATGGAAATGGCAAAGACTGAAAAAAAAAAATAATAATAATAATAAATAAAATAGTGAAATAAAGGAAAAGGTAAACAGTGTTAATTATATACTTGATGAAAAATGAAAAAAAAAAAATGAAATTTTTAAAATCGTTCCTGTTTATTTTTGAAGTTGAAATTTTAATTTTCTCTTTTTATAAGTGAGGGAAAAATTGTGCAGTTAAAAAAATTGCTTTCTAGATATAAATATAATTCAACGAAAATAAATGTTCCCGGTGTATGAATGATACATGATTCATATTTAATAAATTATTAGAAGTTGAATATCTAAAAAAACATCCAATTACCTATTTTTAATAGTGTAGCTATATTTTTAAATTATTTGAATTTTCCAATCTATTTCTTTTAAATTTTTTTTATTTACAAAAATTCCATTTTGAAATGCATTTAATTAATATAAATTAATAAATATTATAATTTATATTATTTTTTCATTGAAATCAATGAAGCTACTTAAGAACAATTGTTATTTTTTTTTGCTATAGCTGTATTTATACATGTAGCTGCATTTTCTTATTATTTAATTTTTCCAATCTGTTTTCTTTTAACTTTTTATTCATAAAAATTCCATTTCGAAAAATATTTAATTAATATAAATTAATAAATATTATAATTTATATTACTTTAATATTTAAATCAATAAAGCTACTTGAGATTAATTGTTATGTTTTACTAAAGTTAAACTGTAATATAACTGTAAATAATATATAAACAGAAATATGAGTATTTTTACATTGTTTCTACGGTGTTTAAACTTCGGTGTTTGGTTTTTATCTTAGCGAAGTAAATGTAATTGCAAGCATAACAATGTTTAGTATAATATTTTAATTTATAGAAATAATTAAGCAGTGTTTATGTTAGCAATATTTCCATTTTAATAGTACTTGACACCTTTTTTTTTAATTAGAAGCTCTTTCATAATTCTGCGATTTTAATTTGCAGAATATGTTTTCAGGAGAGAGTAGTATTAACGAAAACATGAATAAACTGATTGGAAAGTAACTTTAATTAACTCTTATTAAAATAGAGAAAAATAATAATGATTTCACAAACGAGAAATTAATTAAATCAAAGATAATATTTTCAACAACTTCTTAATAAATTACTTTTCCTTCAGTGGGTCTAATTTGAAGATTGTTATCACATTCCTGCTCTAGATTTGCTCTTCAATTCTCTTCAACGTAATAAATTATATTTATTTAATAAGGTTAATTAATTAGTAATGTATAAGGGTTTTTAAATTCAAACCAAACATTTTTTTTTTTTCTAAACTGTTGAAAACTTATTCAAATGTTATGATTTTAGGTATGGATTCTCATTTTACATTCTCTCCTTGCTGAACATTATTGCTTTCATAATCATTTATTTAAAATAAGAATCAACATTTTGCCTTTTTTATTCTTTCCTGGATAATTACTTTGCAAATATGCCAGAAAAATCATGCTATGTAAAAGTACACTTCCCCCTACATATAAAAGTCCTTATAAAGATGATGCATTTGCCCATGAAAACTTTATTCAGGGAATACCTTTATACTATTTTAGGAGAGGTAGATATTGCCTTCAGGGTTGGTGATAATGTCAAAAATTGGTAATTTGAGTTAGTGCTATTCTAATCTATCACCACCATATTATGTTTTCAAAGATGGGACTATAAAACATCCCATTAGAAGAAGATGAACTCTTATCCACATGTATTTGCACTTTCTTATCCACATGCCAATGAACTCATACTTTTAACTGGTTTGGACCATCAATAAATTTATAAAGGAACTTTGATACAGCAAAGCATTAATCGACAACCTTAATTTCGTACGACTAAATTGTTTGTTAACTTGACTCTTAAGAAAATTCTTAAACAAGATATGATTCAACGCGCTATAGATAAGAGATGGATAATTCTGTGGAAAGAGAGAACTATTCCCAGTTTTCCAAGAAAGACAGCTGTGTCTCTGTTTAGACGTTTGACTGGTCATCGCTGTTTACGTGACCACCTTTATAAAATTGGGATGGTGGATTCCCCAAACTGTGGTTTGTGGGACTGTGTCGGCCCATGACTTTTGAACATTTAAATAATTGTAATGCACTTTCTCGGTATGAGGACATAGTCAAAAAGTACTGGACAACTTTGAATTAATGGCTTATGAGCCAATGTTCATCATTTGTAAAATAAATAAATAAAATATTATTTTTCAAAGAAAGGACTATGAAACACACCATTAAAAGAAGGTGGATTATTATTCACATGTATTTGCAATCTCTTATCTACATTGCACCATTACTTATGTTAAAAACTTATACTTTTTAATTAATTTTGGATCATCAATAAAGTTAGTATACTTTCAAACGTGTACTTCGCTTAAATGTGTTAAAAAAGATTGTTCAGAAAGAAGGTTAATTACTTAGTTATCAAACGCTAATCATTTATTATCAAACAATAACAAACATTTTCATTCAGTACTACTTTAATAATCAAAATAATATCATCTTTTTCTTTAGTCTATAAAACGGTTCAAATGCATTAAAATGAATTCACTATTTCGATACAGTACGTCATGTCTGCATGGTATTCCCATAGTTTCAATTAAACAGTCTCCAATTAGTAGAGATGTGGTCTAGAACCCTTTACAGATCTGCGATATAAAGAGTTCATGTTTACCATCCATCCACCTCCTCTAATCCAACACAAGAACTTCAGATCTGGAGTAAACATATAACAAACAATACAGATTTAAAAAAATGTCTAATAATCAAATGTTATGGGAAAATTATATTTTCACTTATCTTTTCCGTCTTTTTTTTTTTTTTTTTTTTTTTTGAACAAACAAACCCCTGTTGAACTTACGTGCCCTTAAAATAAATTCCTCCCAAGCCGCCAATGAGGGAATTTTCGCGAACGAAAACGTGCCCAACGCGGCAAGCAAAACAATTCAAAAAGATGGGAACGCAATTATTACATTATATCCATTTTGGGCACACTGAAAACATTTGTTTTCGTTTCGAGGATCGGTTGACGTCTATTCTCTAGCGGAATTTCCTATTCAAATAACCCTATCTCCCATTATGAAAAAAATAGGGGCAAGTGGCGGACGTTAATCGCTAGTAATAGGTGGAGTACATGACTGAACGTTGGGACTTTTGCATATTTAATTCTAGGGGGCTCATTAGGCTAATGGTGCAGCCATTATTCAACGCGTAATGTCGACCGAAATGCCCGTTTAGGCACGGCCATTACGCCAAGGAATATTATGTACAAGAACGCTGTTTCTTCCCCGGGTTTATGACTCGCCAACTGTGGCCCCTCTTTCGCATTGTGCGATCATGATTTGCAGAATGCATTCGTGGCAGAGAGAGAGAGAACCGCCGAGACATGAATGGACTCCGCCAAGATCTCACTTACTTATTGAATGAGATGGTGAGTCTAATGATTTTTCATGAGGTAAAGTACCTGGAATGGAATAGAAGCATTTTGGAATCAAGCCGAATTATGAGAGATATTCTTTTTTAACCACGTATAAATGGATTGAATTTCATGGCAAAGATCTCAATTCGACATGAGCTGATTCGTCAAAGCTGATCTGCACAATTTACTTATTGAATGTGGTGAATACTTGATTTGTGTAATGATTTTTCATAAGGTAAATTACCTGGCATGGAATAGAAGCATTTGGAATCAAGCCGAATGATAAGAGATATTCTCTTTTAACCACATTTAAATGGATTGAATTTCATGGAAAAGATGACAATTCAACATGAGAGTTGATCTGACAAATATATTTACTTATTGAATGAGATTTTGAATGCTTGATTTGTCTAATGATTTTTCATGAAGTAAAGTACCTGGGATGGAATAGAAGCATTTGGAATCACGCCGAATGATAAGAGATATTCTCTTTTAACCACATTTAAATGGATTGAATTTCATGGAAAAGATGACAATTCAACATGAGAGTTGATCTGACAAATATATTTACTTATTGAATGAGATTTTGAATGCTTGATTTGTCTAATGATTTTTCATGAAGTAAAGTACCTGGGATGGAATAGAAGCATTTGGAATCACGCCGAATGATAAGAGATATTCTCTTTTAACCACATATAAATGGATTGAATTTCACAGAAAAGATGTTAGTTCGACATGAGAGTTGATATGACACAACTTAGTTATTGAATGAGTTGATGAATACTTGATTTGTCTAATACTTTTTCATAAAGTAAAGTACCTGGAATGGAATAGAAGCATTTGGAATCAAGCCGAATCATGAGAGTTATTCTCTTTTAACCACATATAAATGGATTAAATTTATGGAAAAGATTTCAATTCGATAACATAGTTGATCTGACTCATTTAGAAGTCAAATAGCGTTATTCTTTACAATTATTCATGATTTCCCATTTGTGATTTTTTAAAAACTCTCAGCAATAAATAAATAAATGAAATAATTTGAGATAACGATTTGTAGCCCCTTGAACTAGTATATGGGAGGCAACTAGTGTGTGGAAGGGCCACACGCTTGAATCCTCCTACACCTGTGCATACTATAATGTATAAAGATTAACTATTTCCATCACAACAGAATATAGAATTCCATAGGGATAACTTTAATACTTAAAATTACATATATATATATATATATATGCTTTTTAAAATTAGAAAAAAACTGTAAAACTTACAAAATAATTCAACTCATATTTCAGCAATATCCATTTAATTTTAAACAACTCTTACAAATACTTCACAAATTATAATTATTTGATAATTATATTAATAATAAAACTAAAATTGGTGTTTTTAAATATCAAATAAACATAACATAATCACCTTTGAACGCATAAAGGTGAATTTTAAAACTTGGAGCATTTTTAAGTTATGTAGGTCCAGAGCAGAAGATCATCTTAACAAGTGATAAATATCAATTTCATCGTTATTTTCTTCCACAACGATGCTCAGACATGTTTATTTTAATAGCCCTAACATTAATTGCACATTAAGCAGAACACATTACTGTTCCAAGGCTTTCACTGTCGCTGATTATAAAACAAGCATTTGTAGATACGAGAATCCTAGACACAGTTTTCCATTTCACATGTTGAATTTCAGTTCCGTAAATGTCACAAACTGCACAGCCAACTGAAAACAGAATTAGTATGCATTCGCTTGATAAGTACCCAGCTATGGATATCTATTAAAGATAAGATTTCGCAAATTAGGTTTTGAAGTGTTCACCTTTGAAATATTCGGACTATTAGAAAGATTAAGTGTTTCCAACGGAGTTTAAGTGAACGGAATATAGAATGCCATAGAGATAAGTTTAATGCTTAAAACTACTTAGACACGTATAGTTTTATCGCGCATTAAAAGTCTTTTGTTGGTTAATAAAAAAAGATAAAGTGAATTTTTACATTTCTTTTACGATTTCCTTATGCAAATTTGCCAAACCATTAAGGGGAACGCATAAGTGTTGTTTTTTTATTACATATATTTTATCTCGTTTCGTTTTTTATTACTTATCTATTTTGTATATAGAATTGAAGATGCAAATTTGCTCACAAATACTTCTTGAAGTCTTTTACTTACAGTAAAATACTTAAAAAACTTTTTTTTTTTTTTAATTTTCAAATAGAAAAATTTTTAAATTTATATTCATATATATAATCATATTAATAAAATTTCAGTTTTTGGTTTTTGATTCAATCTAGTTCTGTTAAAAAAATCGTCTTGTTTTAGCAAGGAGTTATTTTTATTTTTTTCATGTAATACAAAATTACAAAATATATTATAATATGCTAGTTCGACTTATACTTAATTTTAAATATATATAAGAATTTCTTAATTTTAGTTAAGAAATATTTATAAGTCTTTGAAAACTTTATATAACGTAGAACGCGGTTATCAACAAAAATATAAACATATCGAAATGTAAATGAAGATTTTTAAAATAAATTTAATATACAATTTATAATATGTCTTACTATTTAATAATAAAATGAACATCTGTCACGAATTAAAATTAATAAGCATTTAAAACACATATATAAAAATTAATTAAAATTTGTTTTACAGTTCTGCCTTGTCGGATGTGTTAGTCTCTAAGGACCTCCAATAATCAATTTTGTCTAGACAACACTTAAGTCAAGATTAAAATCAGTTTTGTACATATATATATATATAAAATAAACTACGCCTGATAGTTTCAATTCGGCCGTAAAATGTCTTTATTAATCTCTATTACTAATTTTTATTTCGTACTATTATCTTTATATTTCAATTTAAAATTGTGTAGGAAATCCTTCAATATGAAATACCATGTTATCTTTACATCGCACAGCATGTACAGGAATCCGACATTCATGTTGGAAATTTCATGATTTGACGCTTCAAGAAAACTATTTCATCATTTCCATTTCACTATTTATTTTTCAATACGCTTTTATTATTTTCACCTGCATGTTTGTTTGTTTGTTTGTTTGTTTGTATGTTTGTTTATTTGTATGTATGTGTGTTTGTTAGTTTGTATGTGGGTTTGTTTGTTTGTAACTGACTCTTTGGGCTTGATTTTGTTGTACTTTTTAAGCGATGAGATTTAATTTAAACGTTGTAGACTTATCAAGGACCGACGACACTAAAATATTTTGATAAGTTTATTATCTCATCATGATTAGGATCGCCAGGATGAGTGATTTTATTTTAACTTATGAAGAGCAATTTAACCCATGTAGAATGAAAGTACTTTGTGCTTTGCATGACATTTTAAACTAACTCTGCATTTCGGAATGAAAATAGTGAAAAATTATAACGATTGATATCGAGCACCCCACGCTTTTAGAACAGTGACATTCATTTTCTCTTCAGTCATTTTATTCTTATGTTAACAATTATTGTTTACTTTTTAGTTTGATTAACTCTAAAAGCTGTTTTTTAGTTTTTTTTTTTTAAATTATAATTTATTTTCAATGGATCTTTTCATGCCTAAAACTTATTGAAACTAAAAGTTAATATTAATGATTATGGTGGTTATTGTCTTTAATTCATTACTAAGTTATATAAAATGTTAATTTGAAATACTCCAATTTCAAGCTTCCATTTACAATGGAGTAATAAATTTTACAATTAAATAATTGATGGGGCCTGATGACAGGTACTGCAGGCTAGCCTATTTTAGACATAATTATGCTCTGTTTTTTAATTATGACTAGGTTCTAAATTTGCATGCACTTTGTTGACTTTTAATACTCGAGTTTATAAACTATTGAGTTGCTATAAACGAAGGCCTTGACTACATAGCAACAGTTACTGTAGGAAATGAAACCTGGATTCTAACTGATATCAGGAGTTCTATTCAGCACTTGGCTAATTGATCCAGTGTTAGAGACAGGGTATATGTATCTATTCTCAAAAAGCTAAAACATCTTTCAGTGGATCATCAGATCCACATACAGTGATCCCCTCCCATGTCGACTTTGAGAGGAATGAAATGGTAGATGCCAAATGCATTGACCAAAGCGGGTGCTAGTGAGGTATTGGTTCCACTTGAGCCCCTTACCTACACAGAGATTTACTCACAAGCTAAGTTAAATGAAAAAACAATTTGGTCTACTCCCCCAGTTCACCAGTGGTATCGGTGCCATCGACCTGGCGGTACTTTGGCACTTAATTGAGACAGGCAGGGACAAACTGCAATCACCCGTTTGCTCAGTGGACACCTCAGAACTACGACTTTCTCAGATGGTTTGAAAGCTTTCGACACTTGCACAAAGCTCTCCTCTGAGCAGGCTCCACCATCTCACATCTTGGCGTGCCTGGGGCTCAGATGTCAGGATCTTCCTTGACAGTCCGTTGAAGGTCTTGGACTTTCTTCGGGTATTTGGATTCATGGACCTAGTCTAGCCCCGATGGACTTTGGGGATAGGCGAAGAAGAAGAATCTATTGATGAATATGTATGTAATATTTTACCATTCAGTGCTCTGGTGCTCGATACCACAGATTTCGGGTTCGAGTGCCGCTGTGCCAAGGATGTTTGTAGTGGTTCAGAATCCACTTTATACCGTAGGTCCTGGTCTAATAGGACTGTTGGGCGCAGGGTTGATAACTCAACCCCGTAAAAAGAAAACATAACCTGTCTCAAAGTCTGCCAGTAGACAGATGGACTTGGCCCAGCCTGGGGCTGCAGCGTCAACGAAGAAGAAGAAAGAATTAATAATTATAGCTACGCCAAAATAAATAATATTAAGTGCTAACCTTTTTTTTTTTTTTTTTTTTTTTTGCTATTTCTTGCTTAATAGGAAACTTATACACTATATAATACGAAGTTTATTATTAACAATTTTGGACATTATAGCTTCAATATTTTAATTTAATTTTATTATTTTTAGGACGAGCGTACTTTTTAAATCTATGGGGAGAAAGAATTCTGGTAAGTTTTAATTTTTTTTTCTAAATCTAATAATTATCAATGCAATAATTTGCGAAAGTTCATTTATTTTGTTCAAGAAATACACATACAGATATTAGAGAGTTTTTGCATACCGTATTTTTATCGTCCGATATTTTGTCTCCCTACCGCGCATGTTCATAGGAAATTGCGCATGCGTATCTGTAATAATGTTTCCTATGAACATGCGCGCTAGGGAGAAAAAAATATCGGACGATAAAAATACGATATGCAAAAACTCTGTTATATATGAACGTTTACGTTGATATATTAGCATTTATTATAAAATACCTAAGGTGCATAATTGAAGAAAAATAAACGTACTTATAAAAAAGCATTATTAACTTCTTCGACCTAGTTATAACAAATAAACGTATATTGCAACAAATATATATGTATATTGCAACAACAATAATATATATGTTTAGGCAAAAATGTGTCTTTAAGTTTATAACTGTCCAAAATTCAACTTTACAAAAACACATTAAGTTCAGGTTTATTATTAAATGTTATAAAAACTATTTTTTTTTCGTATTTTAATATATTTTTATATATGGTATACGTAGTTTTTATAAATATGCCGCAGAACTACTCTTTTTCAAACAGCTATAATGGAAATATAACATGCGATGAAAAAGAAAAGAAAAACATATTAATATATTTCAATTATTCGTTAGCTATTATTTTTCACTCAACAATTGCATATAACATTTAGATGTACCATTAAGTATATACATCCCATCAACTGTAATATTATTTATTGCTATTCCAATATTATGTTTTCGGTATATTATTTCTGAAATATATATATTCTTCTTCTTTAAAAAGTTACTTTATTGCTTAACGTATATTTTAACTATTACTTGTAACAATTTCAAATACTGTCACATTTAGATGAAAATATGATAAATTTGTATAATTAATTGTTATTATAATAATAAGTTCATTATTAATACTGTTGTTATTATTTTTATTCGATGTATTATTTCTAAAATATATCTATTTTTCTTTTTTTTTTTTTAAAAGTTACTTAAATGCTTAACATATATTTTAACTATTACTTGTAACAGTTTCAAATATCTTGGCATTTAGCTGAAAATATAATAACTTGTATCATTAATTATTATTATTATTATTATTAATTATAATAATTATTTATTAATTTATTATTATTTCTAAAATATATCTATTCTTCTTCTTTAAAAAGTTACTTAAATGCGTAACATATGTTTTAACTATTACTTGTAACTACTTGTAACAATTTCAAATAATTTGGCATTTAGATGAACATGTGATAACTTAACTATAACATAAAATACATTAGCTGCAATGTTATACATTTGTCGTTCTGCCTTAGATTTTCTCCGTATATTATCCATTCTCCTTATATTTTCCCTCTAAAAATGTAACTATTCTTCGACAAAGTAGTTTAAAAGTAAACAAAGTTTCTTTTATTCTTCCTTTCTTTGTCTTTTCCGAATGCATAAGTTTGATATCGATCGCAGCACTCCTGATTTAATTTTCCTGCTCTTAATCTGAATCCTCTACAAACACCCTCCAGTAAAAAAGAAGAAAGAATTAAAAGCCATTCTTTGTGTAAAGAAAGAAGGAAGGGAAAGGATTGCATCACATGTTTACGACGTGACATCCTCAAATTAAAAGATGCTATTAAAGTACAATTTAACCCCACAACGAAGACCATTTAAAAATTTATGCATTGTAAGAAAAAATGGGGGATTACCTTTTACAGATTTGCAACTTAAGAACTCAAAGAAAAAAATAAGAAATATGAAAAAAATGCAAAGAAAATTGTCGAGGCCATTCCTAGTTGCCTTGACAAAATTTTAGAAGTGGTGAAAAAATTATTTAAATTAACATATATTTTAACTATTACTTGTGATAATTTCAAATACCAGGGCCTGAATGGTCGAGTGGCTAGCGCTCTGGCGCTCGGCGCCACAGGTTTCGGGTTCGGGTCCCGGCGGTGGCATGGATGTTTGTAGTTGTTCAGAATCCACTTTAAACGGCAGGTCCCTGTCTAATATGATCGTATAGTTAATATAGGGCATTGTTACTCCGTGTCCGAGGCTTATCTTCAGGTTCCACGCGTTCCCTGGGTAATGCAAAGTGAGTAACGTCTGTGGAGCGCTTACCATAAGGCATCCAAGACCAATCTGTCTAAGTACTTGCCAGCTGCATTAGGAAAAAAAAAGTTTCAAATACCTGATCAATGTTTTCAGGTTTTCTCAGACCGACACTCAAATGTGGTTTCACCACTCCTACAAAGTGCTTTCGAAAGGCAAATAAGCTTCCTTTCTTCAATCTATGAGAAGTGGCTCGTTGTACAATTATAAGCTACATGAAGTCTAATTAAAAAATTCTTATGTCTTTATTTCAAATAAACAACGTTGGAATAAATTCGAAATACACCTTCATAATGCCAACTTAAATGGGTTTTATGTGACTTGTTGTTGTTGTGACTAATCCTCAGTATTCAGCAGCACGGGACGGACATTCCATGAGTAATCTATTCATGGATGGAGAACTTCTGTTGTGATGGAGCACCCTAGGTAGAGGTCTGTCTTGGTTCCGAGTCGCTGAAGAAGGAGGGCATTGCCTTCTGGGAGAACTTTTAGGGGGACCTACCCACATTTCAATATCGTATGCAGGAAAACTCTCACCATGTAATGAGACTAACGAAGCAAGATGTTGAAACGCCAATATCACAAACGCCATCGAATCTCATCGTTTTTGAAACAGTATCTATAGTACACCAATGTCGCCAGCAGATTGAACCTCAACTCTAATGCTCACACCACCGGCGCACGTTACCATTAAACCATGAGTCGGGCAATATGACTTGTTGTTATACATTGATAAATCTCATATTCCACTTATGCATGTCATGAACTACCTATATACGTTTGATGTAGTTCTGAAAAGATTTCCTGAAGATTTTTAGATGCATTATGGCATAGGAGAATTAGTATGGTAGAAAATCTGGAAAACTCTCACCAGGAAGCCTGAAAATTATTGCAAGATGTATTCGCATTTATTATTGATTTCCCTCGATTTTGAAAACAGTGACTGCAATGGAGCTTGTCAGGATATTCTAATCTGCACTTCAGTCGCACATTAGCTGCACATGTTATCATTGGTTTATTAAGCATGATCTATCAAAGATCTATCAAACTTTTATTCTATCAAGCATTGATCAACGCTTCTCTTAAAAGTATGCTGAAGGATTTTACTACATCATAAAGCTCCAAGTTGTTGAAATTAATCGCATTCTTTCGAGTTCAAATAATTTCGTATTTTATCGAAATTTTACTCAAGAGTTTCTCATTATTATAATAAGTAAATAAACTTTATATGTATTTATTCTGTGCAAAGAAAAAGAAAAAAATTCCTTTTTTTTTTTTTTTTCTGAAGTTTTAAGTGAAAAATCTTCTTAACTTCAAACCGCATTCTTTTATTTATTTATTTTTTTTATTCCGAAATAAACGCAAAGATTAAAGACGGAATTCTCCATTTTTATCGAGTCGTTTTAACGATACGGATATCGTAAAAGGGGATCGTTTAGCCAAACGTAAAAATTCTTCGGCGATTAAAAGTACGTTTCTCGAATCCTTTCCAATCGAATTTATTAGTTTCTCAATTTTGGGGTAATCCTAACTGATATGAAAGAACTTTTTTTTTTTCTTTTTCTTCGACTCTTTCTACTGCATTTCCTGGAGGGAAATATGCGACAAAAAGCTATAGTTCCTCTTCTTTTACAATTGATTCGTGACCGCAGACGATCTTTTGGGTTATTATCTCAGCTTATATTGATTTTTTTTTTTTTTTGGGGGGTGGATTTTTCCTTTTGTCAAAGCAATTTGTTTTGTACGGCGAACCACTAACGAAAAAGAATTTGCGAAAATATTGTGTTGATATTGCAAGGTCAATCCATCTGTATTTGCGATATTAGCAACAAATCCGTAATTGAATAAAAAATTTTTTTTTTTTTTATGTTTGTTCGAGAATTATTCTTTTGCATTACTTACCACATACTATTGTGCCCAAAAAAAGTAAGACGAATTATTTTTTTTTTCAAAAACTCTTTATTTATTCTTCCAAATTTATTTCATCACATTCAAAGTAATCCCTCGGACACAATTCACTTATGCCAACGTTTTTTCCAATCCTCAATGTATGCTAAAAAGTCATCGGCCGGGTTGATTTTCAGAGCGCGTGCTGCGACTCACGTTGAATCTCTTCAATCGACCCAAAACGGTGTCCCCGCAGAGGTCTTTTGAGTTTAGAGAATAGCCAGAAGTCGCACGGTGTGAACACGATGGTTGTGGAACGATATGGGTTTCATTTTTGGTGGAAAAAGTCAAGAAGAATCAATGCAGTATGAGCTGGCGCATTCAGGGTTTTCGGTACCAATCGAGGAGGAATTTGCGAAAATATTGTTGATATTACAGGTTAATCCATCTCTATTGCGATATTAGCAAGAAATCCGTAATTGAATAAAAGATTTTTTTTTTTTTATGTTTGTTTGAGAATTATTCTTTTGCATTATTTACCACATATTCTTTGGGCTTTTTTTTTTTTTTTTCATAAAAATTGTATCTCATGGAAATATCTCTAACAACGAGAAACAACGCATGTTTAGTTCACTCACTAATTATATAATTTGTATCCATGTAAGATTTTTATCATGTATATTTTTATAACTTTAATTATGCTTTCTTTTTTTTTTTAATAAATTTGAAAAATTATTCAATTTAAAAGTTTCTCTATATAGCTAGATAAAAATCTTTAAAAAAAAAAAATCATGAAGTAAGAATACACAAAAAGAGTTAACTTTTCTACGTTTATTGTTTCGAATTAACTTAAGAAAAAGTTTAATTTATTTTATAATATTATATAAAATTAAAATAAAATTAATAAATAATTCAAATAAATTTATTACTTCCGTTTTAATATTAAGTATTCCTTGGCACACCCTGGGGCTGTTGAGTCAATAAAGAAGAATATTACTTGCTATCGGGGTTTGATGACCGAGTGACTAGCACTCTAGTGCTTAATGTCACAGGTTTTCGGGTTCGAGTCCCGATGGTGGTATGGATGTGTGTAGTGGTTCGGAATCCACTTTAAACCGTAGGTCACGGTCTAATATGATTGTGTAGTGTTTAGTGTAAGGATGACAACCCTACCCCTTAAAAAGAAACAAACATCTCCTGTCTTCAAATCTGCTGGTAGGTAGACGGTCTTGACCCACCATAGGGATGTTGTGCTAATAAAGAAGTATATAATATAAAAAAATAATATATGTTAGATAGTTAATTCGGATGGGAATCACGAAAACTTGAAATAAACACAGGCCGTGGTCTTTCACTAGCCTATGTCTCTGATTTAAAAAAAAATAATTTTTAACTTTATAAATTTTTGTTTGATTTCGAAAAAGTTTCTATCTTTTGATAGAAAGCAGCAGTTTTATTGCAGAATCAGCTTTATCCAGCTTGTATTACGCGAGTTGTGTAATACTACATCGACAGAAAATTAAAAAGATGGTAGAATTAGTTTATTGTTGACTTTCTAATGATTTTCTGGCATCTATTTGTATTTCCAGAAAACCAGAAAAACTCCAATGTAGTCCATTGCCACAGTGAAACACATGGACAGGAGAGCCTCGAATCCATGGTGCGTTCTTCTTTAAAGAACCACAACTGTACCACTGCCGGGAAAAAATGCTAATCACTCAGCGGATCAAACAATGCGTTTTGAACTGGTCTCGGCACACCATGGTGCTGCTTTGTGAATAGTGAGTGTGAATGAAGAATAATATAATGTGTTATTAGTTAAAATTTTCATTTTCTACATGAAAATAGTTACAGTCATACCTTGATAACTGTAGTTTTACATCTTTTAATCATTTTTTTTTTTTTTGTCACTAGTGGAAGCGTATTTTAAAATGTTACAATACCTATAAACTTTTATGAATTTTTCATAATTTTTAGGAAAATTGTACTTGTTTTACAAATTTAAAAAAGGCTTATTTATTATTTTAGGAAATTTAATTATGATTAATTACAAATACTTCATGCCGAAGTTGCTAAATTACAAACGAAGCAATAATTATTTGTTATTTGATGCATTGTTGAACTATTTTCTTTTCCGTCTTACAATTAGAGTTCGTGAAAAGAATTACGTTGGGTGTAAATTACGAAAACATATCTAAGCAAACTAATAATAAAAGTTGCAGTAAAAGATATAAATATGGAAGTCATTATTTCAAGTGAAAAATGTGTTCAATTGACACTATTTATAAATAGTGAATTATCTTCATTTTTAAAAATTGCGAAATTGCATTGTTATTTAACGTTTTCAAAAGGTATTTCAAGCATAGGACTTATTTTTTTTGCAACTGTTTTTATTAAAAAACATACCGCGGTTACCCCAAAATAAATAAATGAATAACAAATAAAAATAATGCAATAAATTTGAGGTATTTTTAAAAAAACTTTGACGTTATAATAAAAATCATTAATACTTGTTCAACGCCAAGAAGAATCAATATTAAACTAGATAAATATAATCATGAATTATAATAATTTTATTGATTTTGATTAATTTAATATTTATTTAATTAAATATAATTAATGATTATCAAATATTTCCTAATTAGTGATTCTATGAATATACTAATCATTCTCATAGACAACAAGCACATGGAAAGTTAAATAATTAATTTTCTTTAATAAAAAATTGTTTATTCCTTCTGGTAAAAATTAACTCTTTTGTATTAAAATTTCCCAAATTAACACTATTACTAGTTATTATCAAACAATTACGAGTATTTTATTATGTAGCTTAATCGTGTATACTCGGGCCTGAATGGCCGAGGGGCTAGCGCTATGGCGTTCGATACCACAGGTTTCGAGTTCGAGTCCCGGCGGTGCCATGGATGTTTGTAGTGGTTCGGAATCCACTTTAAGCCGTAGGTCTCATATGACTGTTGGGCGTAGAGCTGACAACCCTACCCCGTAAAAAGAAAACGTCTCGAAATCTACCAGTAGGTAGACGGCCTTGGCCCACACTGGGCTGTTGCGCCAATGATGATAATGAATCGTGTATACTCGCCATACAAAAAGACTCACATACTAGTTTAAATCAATGTTGCAAGTTGTTCATTTTAAGTTAGTATTTGTAAACTACTTTAGTCATTTCGGAAAAGACTAAAAGACTAATAATGACTACTTTCTTGTCATCTAGTTCTTTATCTCTGATTCAATTTACCTGTTGCATGGTGTGGAAATGAAACACACACACTTACCGAACAATTTGCCTTTAAAAAAAAACCAATTCACCACATTTCCTTTAACCAAAACATGTCAGAAACATTGTGTAAAAAAAAAGTAGTGAAAAAAAATAAATAAATAAAGTAAGAGCCCTCAACCAAAATACCTCAAATTGTCAACGCAAAAGCCACCGGCAAGGCAAAAAAAAAAAAAAAAATATATATATTTATTTTTTTTACTTAATTGTTCTTTCATTTACGGAAAAAATATAAATAAAACGAGCGCCGAAGAAAAAGGAAGAAAAAAATGGAGGAAAATTAAAAAAGAAATGCCGCACATAAAGAAAAAGAATAGCATTCCTTTGTGCCTGCCGCGTTGCCAAAACAGGACTGAGAAATAAATTTAAATAACTCGACCATCGCACAGCCTTTCTCTTTCCTTCATAGGATTCCTGCCCCTTTGCTTTCTGGATCGTAAAACCGCACTTTTATTATTAAATGATATTTTATTTAGTCACCCCACGACCATCTTTTTCACCAAGTCGTTCAAACGCAATGAATTTTAAGCGCCTAGTGCTTCCTCCGCTAATTGCCTTTACCGCCGACTTGTGCTTTAACCCCTTATTTTTTATTAAATATTTTTACCACTTCTGAAATTTTGTCAAGGCAACTAGAAATGCCCTCGACAATTTTCTTTGCAGTTTTTTCTTAGTTCTTTTTTTTTTCTTTGAGTTCTTAAGTTGCAAATCTGTGAAAGGTAGTCCCTCCCCCTTTTATTTTTTACAATGCATAAATTTTTAAATGGTCCTCGTCGTGGGGTTAAATCGTACTTTAATAGCGTCTTTTAATTTCAAGATGTCACGTCGTAAACATGTGATGCAATCCTTTCCCTTCCCTTCTTTCTTTACACAAAGAATGGCTTTTAATTCTTTTTCTTTTTTACTGGAGGGTGTTTGTAGAGGATTCAGATTAAGAGCAGGAAAATTAAATCAGGAGTGCTGCGATCGATATGAAACTTATGCATTCGGAAAAGACAAAGAAAGGAAGAATAAAGGAAACTTTGTTTACTTTTAAACTACTTTGTTGAAGAATAGTTACAGAAATGCATAATATTGCAGTTAATGTATTTAATGATACAAGCTATGATATGTTCATCTAAATGTCACATTTGAAACTACTACAAGTAGTTGCGAATTATAAACAAAATTTTTGTTAGATTAAAGGATAAGTTAAAATGGATAATCAAATAATTCAATTTTTAACTCTTCCAAAATTATTTCATTTTTATTGTTTATTTAAAATAATATGAATTATGAACATAATATTTTTTTTTTTTAGATTAAGTGAAAAATTGAAATGGATGAAAAAATAATTCTATATTTAACTCTTCAAAATTTATTTTATTTTTATTGTCTATTTAAAATAATATTAATTATAAACAGAATAAATTTTTTAGATTATTTTAAAAGATAATCAAATAATTATACGATAAGTTAAAATGGATAATCAAATAATTTCCTTTTTATTGTTTATTTAAAATAATATTAATTATAAACAGAATAATTTTTACATTAAATGAGATATTGAAATGGATAACCAAATAATTATTCAATTTTTAATTTTTCAAAGAATATTTAATTTTTATTTGATCTAAGAATAAAAAATGTTTCAAAAGATCACTTGCCATATTAAATTTTTTAATACGATATTCAATTTTAAAAAAAAATATTTTTGAATCTAAACTTTTATCTAAATGTTTTTTTAAACCAAAAATCTCTGCCGATTTGTTTTAGGAATATATTTTTAGGGTTGAGAGGGGTGCATAATTCTTCTCTAAAAAAGAAATAATACATTTTCTTTAATTATTTTTTAGAATGAACTAATAAAGAGCCTTATTATTGGAATGTGTTGCTGATTACGACATTAAAATAATTAATAAAATGGCAGCATACGAAGGAAAAAAAAAGTCAGATAAGAGTTTTAATATTGTTTTCGTTACCATCATTCCTTAACAGAAGGGGATTAGAATCTAATTAACAGCTGAATTAAATCATGATCGTTTTTAGCCCTCTCCGTCTATTTACATAATTATCCTCAATTTTGCTAATATTAGGGTAAAGAGCGGTATTTTTTCTAACGAAAACTTCAGAAGAAAGTAAAAGATGGGATAAATACCATTGGAAGTAAATCACTTTTAAAGCAAATTATGAATAGGTAAAAAGTTTTCAGGGAAACGCAGTCATAAATCTATCTCGTTTTTCTTATTTGCAATTTGCATTTGAAGTATAAATTTTTAGCGCAAGTTGGAAGGTTAATTTAATTTTTCCTAAAATTTTCATTAATACTGCAGCGATATGGCAGCATTTTCATTAAATTTATGTTTAAGAAAATACATTTTATTAAGTTAGTTGCTGTAACTATTAATACTATTGTTGCTTTGTTTATTTTTTTCTACAATAAATTTGATTAATTGGTGATTACATCTTTTTTTTTCTTTAACATTAATTATATGAAAGTGCAAAATGTTATGAATTTAATACAAAAACTGAATTAAGTTTTTCTATAGCTATTTTTTTTCTGTATATCTCATTAAAATTTTATCTATTTTTAAAGAATGCAGATTTGAAGAAAACATGTTTACGTTTTTAGGTAATTTCTTTTACTAAAGAATTTTTTTTTTGTTTGAAAAAACTATTTTTCGAGCCTATATTTTAATTCTAATGATTGGTTTTTATGATGTATTTATTAAAAAATTATTTTAATTTTGTAAAATAACAAAAAAAAAAAAAAAAAATCCATGAGAAAAGACTTTCTTTAATATAATAATGCTTGAAACAGATCGAATTCATTTCAAAAAGATTGGTAATTGCAAAAAAAAAAAAAAAAAAAAAAAAAAAAAAGTTTAGAAATTAATTTGCTAGCAGTTTTTTTGTCATTCTGCTTAATACAAAAAACAATTTGCATTTTTTTTTTTTTTGTATACTAACATTTATCGATTTACATCAACATAAGAAAATATTGTGGCTAAATATGATATATTTAATAATCCAAAGTAAATTCGTGCCTTTTCTGCCTCTGATATCTGCTTTGGTTTATTAAATATTTCACATTTAGCTACAATATTTTATCTATGTTGACGTAAATCGGTAAAAGAATATAGTTAGAGCTATAATTTTACTGAACCTATCTGTCCATTTAAGATAGCTATGAATTAGGTAGCATTTCTTGTAAGTTTTGATTTAACTAAATATTTAATTTTTAAAATAATGTATTTAGAAATAATAAGTTTCGATATTAACCAGGACCCAATAATACTTGATTATACATCACATGGGGTTTTTTTTCCAAGCTTTTTACCTAATTTGCAATAGCAGTTATTTTCGAAATGGATTCAAATCTTGCAATGTAGTGTGCAGATTGGACAACCAGATTGTAACTGGGTGGGGTTGGGTTGAGATACTTGAGGCACAAGTTGGTGAACTCACAGCTTTATTTACACACGCACAAACACCACATACATAAAGACACAATATTTAACACATTTAAAGACAGATAATTATAGATTCGTGGAAGGACTCCACTTATAAGCCGAAAATCTGAAAGCAGGGTATGCACAGGGTGCGCGAAATGTACTTTCTCTCCGAGTGAGAATCTGTAGGCCATCTAATCATTTTTCCTGATCTCCAGAGGGGGAGGGGCGCTTTTGTCAGTGTGTAGGAGGAAGCATAGTTACACCTATAAAATATTGGTGTTGAAAAATAGAAAAGTAATTCATATATAGTAATTTTAAAAAAAATAAATAGTGAAAAAACTGTCTCAAAAATTTATCTTGTACTTATATTTTTACTGGGTCTTTTAGCCGTTTTTTTTTTTTTTTTTATATCTGTGAATCTGAGAACAAATCTCATTTCATTATTGCTGTAAAAACAAATATTTCACAAAATTGACAAAGTAGTTGATATTTTAATACTCTAAATAATTTCAATATTGAAAAGTCATTTTATAAAATTTGACGTCATATTGAATTTATAATTGCTGAATTTTATTATATGTAATTTCACTTTTGTAGCGGCCTGATGACTAATAGGTTAGCTTTCTGGTCTTTGATATCAAAGGATTCAGGTTTGAATCCTGGCGAATGAATGTTTGTTAGTGGGTCAGAATCCATATTAAACAGAAGGTAATTAGTTTCAAGTGTGCAAAAATGACTGTAGAGAGACAAACAAACTTCGCGTTTGGTATTAGAAAATAAAATTATCGAATGCTAAAAAACTAAAACTCTTTTTTTTTCCTTTGTATATATATATATATATATATATATATATATATATATATATATATATATATATACATTATATATATTTGTTTCATATATATACATATATACACACAATCCAGTCACATTAATGTGACCACCACCTAATTTCGAAGTCAACGAAAAATAACCAATCACAAAAGGCATCTGGCAGCATATTGCAGTGAAGGGTTTATAAAGAATTCCATTTAATACCACTTTAAATACCATTTAATACCACATTCCACACTCCACTTTAAAGGCAGAATATACAAGAGTGTATATTCTGGCTTTTTGACAGGTGGTCACATTAATGTGACTGGACTGTATATATATATATATAAATATAAATTTTTTTGTTTCATATATACTTATTGTGCATTTTAGAAAATTTGATGTTTGTGACCAGAACTCAGCCTCATTGCTATCCAAACAGCAACTTTTGGATACCTTTACACTAATTCCTATTTCAATCATTCTTTTTCATTTCCAGAAAATCTTTTTTTTTTTCTTTCGTCCTTTTCGGAACAATTTCCATTCCATCGAACGATGACCTTAAGGCCCGAAACCGATGACCATCGCTTCAGAAACAGAGGAACTCTCCTTTTATCAGATCGTTCGTTAAACAAATAGCTCCGAATCGCCTTTTTTTTTCCCACGCACAATGCGAGCGATCGCTGCCAATGAATGCTCGGACTTCGCAGATGCATACATGCGATAAGGAAAAATCCTGTATACTAGAACAATTGAATAGCTCAACAGGTTGCAATCCTCGCCGATTTTTTTTAATGCTTTTTTTTTCTGCATTTTCCTCTCTTACTGCTGCTTTCCTTTCTCCCAATATCCGCAAACTGTACTGTTTTGTTCCCCGGTCGCTTCGAACAGCAATTTGCTCAGCTATTCTGTTTCGTGGCATTAACGTTATAGAGGCAATATTTATAATGGATGATGTATCGATAAGTGTGGGAATATTGCAAATACTTGCAATATTTCCTCATATTTGTTTATATCGGACTATAAAATACTGACTATTATATATCTGTATACTATAAAATTAATCTTAAAATAGATTAATTTTCTAGATTTACTATTAATTTAGGAAAGCTAATATTAGATTGTTATGTGTTAAAAATTTGTTTCACGTTTCGTTTAGACGCCTTGACTTTCGATAGGAAATATTCATCACGGATTATAGTATGTATCGATAAGTGTGTAAATATTGTAAATATTTACAATATTTCCAAATATTTGTTTACCAGTTCCAGTAAGCCATTGGGATTAATATTGAAGTATATTATCGTCCAATAATATTTATTTTAACAAAATTTTAACAACAAATGCAATCTTGTGTCCACTTATCATTTAATTATTAAACACGTAAGTGTAATCTGTCACTAATAAATGTAAGTCTTATACATGATCACGTATATTAAAATGTACTGTGCTTATTATATATTTATATGGAAAAAAAAATCAATTTTTAGAATTTATTATTTCTTATCTTTTTAAAATAAGAAATTAAATTGGTTTAAAAATTTTATTTATTGGAGTTTTTTTTTTATTATTATTATTATATTCGATTTATTATTTTATATATGTCTTAAAAAGACAAGTTTCTTTTGATTTAGAAAAAATTAATATTAAATTTTTTTTTAATTTTCTTTGCTTTGATCTGTTACGAAATGATGGGAAATGTTTTCAAAATAAAATCATACGTTAAGCATTATTGATGTAAATAATTTTTCACCAAGAACATGTTTTTTTTTTCTTGATGAAAATGGGCCTGGTGCTTCCGCTTATGTTCGCCACAAATAATCCACCTATGGGCGTAGAGAGAAAGACATTACATCAGGACTTTTAGGGGTAACTGCTCCGCATTTGCATAGAGGGAACTTGGAAAACACTCACTAAGCAGCCTGACTGTCGATGCGAGATGATTTACATGCATTGTGCCACACTTGAATCACGCTGAGAGAATGGCTGTAACGGACATGACAACGGATTCGAATATTATATCTATATACCTTCCTACACACTAATTGCGAACATTACAACTTAACCACGAGTAGGACTGTCAAAATTTTAATTTAAAATCCTTAGTTAGAAAAAAAAAAATTTTAATTAAACTGCTAAACATCGACTTTCCCACTTGATGGAACAGCAATTTCATCTCAAGAGGACTTTCTCACCGAAAACCCAACAAATATCACTCCACCCACACGTGCGATGGGGAATATCATTGCGGTTGGAGAAGAGACTCCGGCAATCTTAACAGAACGCCGAGTTTTCAATAACTCTTCCTTATTGCCTTCTTAGACCAACCCATCCGATGCATACGCTTTAAAAGAAGCACGTGGGAGTAGGGGGAGGGGGAGGAAGCAGTAGATGGATCATTTCAAGCGACGCGTGAAAACAGGAACTCAGCCATGGATCCAGCTTCCAGTACCATTGTGTGAGTCCTGCAGCGCATTTAATATGCAGCCAGATCATTTTGCCGTGAAATACACCTTCCTCGCATAAAGAAACGCTGCGCTTTTGAAGACATTCTTAATACCCAGTGTAATGCCGGATAAGAAAATGTCAGCAATATGCATGTATGAAAACCCGGAGAACTGAGATGTTATGCCACAATACCCGTAGTTGCCGGACTTTCTTAGTGTTCGAAGGAGCGTGCTCTAAAGGATTGGACGCGGGGAAGATGGGACTGCATTGTGGGGATGAAGGTCAAGGGTCGAGGCTGACCTTCATATTTATTGGAGTAAACATCGTTGAAAGCAGCTGCTCACTTTGAGAATCACAACAACTTCACTAAATCTCCCGACCCAAAACGATCCATTGAAAATAAATTTTTTTCAAAAAAGAAAATTTTATGGTATGAGACTTTTCAAAAAAATAGGAATAGTTTATTTTATGCTTCTCAAATATAAACATGTAACAGACTAAAATAATACAGTAATAGTTTTTAAAATAATTGTTCTGTATGTAATCTTAGAAAACAAAGGTTTTTAAGTTTTTTTTTTTGTAACATGGGATATTTTGCCAGGAAAATGAAGTCTGTGGACTCCTTTTTCAAAATCATATTTTTAAATTCTTAAAGATAAAATTAAATCCATTATATTTTTTTAAAATTTGTGGGCGTGTTTTCCTATAAATGAAAAAAAAAAAAAAATACTTAATACTTTAAATGAAGAAATGATAATTTTCCAATACAAAGTTTGTTTCAATAAAATTATTTACATTTTACATAAAATTAACATTTTTTTTTATTATTTAAACCACTTGATTTGAATGATGTTGAATTCAAATCAACTAAAAACTAAAAATTAAGAAATATTCATTTTCAATTGAATAGTTTTTTAAGTTCATAAAGTAAAATTAAATCAATTATATTAAAATTAACATTTGTGTGAGTGTTTTCCCAAAAATGAAAAAAATTAAATTGCAAAATACTTAGAACTTTAAATGAAGGAATAAGTTTAGAATTTTGAAAAGACGATAATTTTAAAAATTAAAAAATTAAATTGCAAAATACTTAGAACAGTTTATGATAATTTTGAAAAGACGTTTGAAAAGAATTTTGAAAAGACGATAATTTTAAAAATGAAAAAAATTAAATTGCAAAACACTTAGAACTTTTTAAATGAAGGAATAAGTTTATGATAATTTTGAAAGACGTTTGAAAAGAATTTTAAAAATGAAAAAAATTAAATTGCAAAATACTTAGAACTTTAAATGAAGGAATAAGTTTATGATAATTTTCCAAGATTAAATGTTGTTTTAATAAAATTATTTACATTTTACATAAAATGAACTCATATTAATAATTTTTTTTTATTCAAAATACTTGATTTAAATGATTTTGAATATCCCCGTCAAATAAAAACTAAATATTGAAAAATATTAGTTTTCAATTGATGCATTTTTGTAGCATTTCTACTTTATTTGTTGATCAGAATTAATTAATGTGCATAACGACTGAAAATATCGCAAATTATTTTGTACATATTTTAAAACCAGCTCAAACATTTAATTAATATGTAAAAAAAAAAAATAATTTTTTGAGCAAAGAAACAGAATTTAAATTAATTGAAAAATGCAATTGTTTGCAATAATTTAAAATAAAACTTTAATTTATTATATAATGATAACAATTCCTTACTTTTATAAAAAATTAGTTGTTTATCATATTTCATAATAATTGAAAATGTTGCAAATTATTTTGTACATATTTTAAAACCAGCTCAAACATTTAATTAATATGTAAAAAAAATAATTTTTTGAGCAAGAAACAGAATTTAAATTAACTGAAAAATGCAATTGTTTCAATAATTTAAAATAAAACTTTAATTTATTATATAATGACAACAATTTACTTTTAAAAAATAGTTATTAATCAAAATTAATTAATATTTCATAATAATTGAAAATATTGCAAATTATTTTGTACCTATTTTAAAAACCAGCTCAAACAATTACTTAAAATGTAAAAAAAAAAATAATTTTTTTTGAGCAAGAATTTAAATTGCAAAATGCAAAAGCAATAAATCTAAGTTCGGTGGGATAAATACAATAAATGCAAACAAATTACAAAATGCAATTTGTTTGCCATTATTTAAAATAGAATTTTAATTTATTATATAATGGTTAGAATTCCTTACTTTTACAAAAATAATAGTTTAAAATAAACAGCAGAATGATTGCGAATTTCTCCCTAATTCTCCTTAATTTTCCCCTTAATTAAAAGCACTATGAAGCCTTTAAATTAAGTTTTAAAATATAAAAGTCTTTAATTTTGTGTTTTTTTACACTATTATCAAGTAACAATTTAAGAAAAATTATATGTAAACAGTAATTGTAAATATAAATATATAATGTAAAATTTTCCTTTACATTATTATCAAGTAGAATTCGATTTATTAAAAAAAAAAAAAAGCATTTAACTTATCAAAGTATTCGTTTAAATGTCATTTCAATGACATTTCATTTATGTTTACGAAGCCCTTAATTCCGACAAGTAAAAAAATAAAATAAAACACACTGAAGAAATCTTTACGATAAGAATTTATTATTTAAGGTTTCATCTATCCTTTTCGCATGTAATCTAAAACCTTTCAAAAATTTATATTTCAATACATGAAACGATAATTAAATATCAAAAGAATCTTCATCCATAACATATAAATAAAATAAAATTAAAACATTCTTAACAATTTTTTCGCCTTTCGAATTACCGATTCAACTGACAAAAAAAAAAAAAAAAAGGATCATAATTCATCGTGTTTTATTCAATTTAAATATTCTATTATATTTAATTAAATAATACACGGAAATTTCTTTTTTTGAAAAATATTATTAATATTTCAGTTTGATTATTTCTATCGTAGATTTAGTCTAAAAAAATTTTAAGATTAAAGAAAACAAACTCGTCGCAATTGTCATGTTTTTTTTTTCTTATGGCGAAAATATATCGTCCTTAAAATTTAATTTACGTCCATATAGGCGGATACGGTGGTTCTAGGTTTACGCTCGGGTTAACGAAATTTCAATTATCTCCCAAAGCAGGCAGGAATTAACATTTACATCTAGATGTAATTTCTGTTTCTGTAAAGTATGCGTCAAATTGTTTGAGAGGTTTCAGATCATTTTATCTATGCTTCAATATCGGATAATAGAGGTGTCAAAAATATTTTTCACAGGTTAAAAGATTCCAGCTATAAAAAATGATATTTGCAATATTTAATTTCAAACTTATTGTAGTACTTAAATAGGTATTATTCGTATGAAAGTAATTTATTATTAGGATAGATATTAGGGAAAGTTAAAAAAAATCCATTGATGCTCCAGGAGTAGTTAAAGCTAGCTAGAATGTACAGGAGGAGGAGTGCTGCCGCTGGTGGTGTGTACTGCAGTTACTAATTCTAAAAACGAGTCGATTTGATGGAGATTGCGAAAGCATAACAATGATAATTGTAATACTGTATGATGGGGTTTTGGAGGTTTCTTCCAATGCGACTCACAAATATGAGTTAATTACCCATGAAGTTTTTTCCAGGAATACATTTATTTCCAGACTTTTTCCCGGGAAAAATCAGAAATCATACATTTCTTGAAATTCAAAAATTCAGAATTCATGCACTTCTTCAGATTAAAAAATCGTAAATCTTGCACTTTTTTTTAATTTCAAAAATCAGAATTAATGCCCTTTTTCAGATTAAAAGAGTCAGAATTAATAATAGTCATTTATTACATTTTTTTTTCTGATTTAAGAATCAGAAATTATGAGCTTCTTCAGATTCGAAAATCAGATTTCATTCACATTTTCATATAAAAAAATCAGATTTTGCTCTATTTTTTATTTATTTTTTTTTTTTGTTTCAAAAAATCAGAATTAATGCACTTCCTAAATTAAAAAATTAGAACTCGTTCTATTTTTATTAATTATTTTTTCAGGTTTAAAAATCAGAATTTATGCACAACTTCAGATCCAAAAATCAGAATCCGTGCACTTTTTCATATTAAAATATCAGAATTCGTTCTATTATTTATTTATTATTTTTTCGGATTCAAGAATCAGAAATCATGAACTTCTTCAGATTCAAAAATTTTCATGCACATTTTCAGATGAAAAAAAAAAAATCAGAATTCGCTCTATTTTTTTTATTTATTATTTTTTCTGTTCAAAAATTAAAAATAATACACTTTTCCAGATTAAAAATTAGAATTCGTCCTATTTTTTTTATTTATTATTTCTGTCAGTTTCAAAAATCAGAATTCATGCAGAATTCGTTCTATCTTTTATTTATTATTTTTGAGGGGGCTCAAAAATAAGAATTCACGTAAGAACCAAAATTCCTATAGACAAGCAGCTCCAAGTAATCTGTACTTGAAGCTGTTATTTTTTTAATTATGAATTTTATGGATTTCATAGTTTGTTTCTGATCAGGTGAGTATGATATTGAAAAAATTTAGGATACATTAATTTTTTTAAATAAAATTTTTATACGGAAACATCTTTTAAATTTTGCTGAATCATTCTTTCAATCATTCCATAAATCTTCTAAATTCATTTTTACAATTATTAATAATTTTTATAATATTTTTTAAAAAATGTAATATAGTGTTAAGTCTGATTTAGAATTTATTCTCATAGAAACCAAAACATTTTTCCTTGCGTTTTGCATCAATTTTAATCAATTCAGTAAAATTAGTTCTAATAATTTGCTCGTTCAATAATTTCGATTCCCTTCAGAAAATTAGCTTACAATAATTATTATTCGCTGTTTTTGTCAAAAAATCTAATCTATTTCTTAAACGTGATAATTCTAGACAAAACATTCAATTATAACATTATTCAGCCCAACAGTTTTAACTTTACTAAATTTTAAAATAACTTCTGTTAAAAAATTTTTTTAATTATTTAATTTTATTTATCATGATCATAACAAATAATTTTTCAAGTTTTCCCATTTATAACTCGATGATATACAATGTTTCTTACTACATTAAAAATCTATAACTATTTATGTATAAATAAAAATAAATTTTTCAGACCAAAAACGATTTTGTGCTCAATTTTATAAGCATTACAATACGAATTTCTTTTATACCCCGTACATTATATCTCCAGTCAAAAGCCGTTATTACGTATACTTACACAGAACGACTTACTACATCCGTGCATTCATCTGAGGCCCCCGATCCCTTATTGCTGTACAGTATTGTAAGCAGCTGTTTCACATTGAAGGGGGAGGGCGAACATATCCCACCCCCTAATTCTTAGCCCCGTATTATGAGAACAGAAGTTTACTTTGCGGGCTTTTACTGGTAGGAGCCGGCCACAATAGGGGATTTTAACGCGTAACGTTGTAATCTGTTCATCGGTCGACACCTCCAAATTTGCACTTTTCGAGCTGCTGGTTCTGGGGTCTTTCTTCCACTGTCCTCTATTCGAATTGAGTACCACCCCTTGCTGAATTGAGGGGTGTCCGCCCGTTCGCACACTCACTGAAGCGACTGTGAAAAGTGGCCGTCTCATAATAAAGGCGAATTTTGACGCACCTTCCCTTAAAGGCCTAAATGGCGGGCTAGGTGAAGCCTTTCAATGCACATAGGCCGGGCCTTTTGTTCGCAAAAGGGGGCGAAATGGTCGTAGGAAAAGCGCCTTTTCCGATTGAGTCCGGAACCTTCGCTCCATGAAGTGAATGTGAGAAATAAAAGGTGTTGAATAATGGTAAAAGTGCTGCTGTGCATATTCAAAGGTCGCTTTTCCACACTGTGTCGGAGGCCCTATAAAGGAGATTCTTGTACGCGAGCAAGAGGCACCTGCGTCTTCATGAAGTTGGTGCAGCGTGACTTATACTAAGCCAGGCGGCAAAACATCTAAAAACTCAATTTAGAGCTCATGTTCATAGATGTATCCATTGTGCATACAAATAATCCTGCCGATTTCGAGGCAAACATGTAAAAAAGCAACTTACACAACTGAAGAATATATGGTAAATATGATATGTAGATATATGGTCTGTAGAAGTACCTAGATTATTTACTGACTGAAGCTGGATTTTTAAACTGAGCTTTGTCGCAGATTTATAGTTCTGTAGCTAGTACAACAAATTCGTCATGGTAATGCAAATTCTTTTAAAAGTCCACTGTATAGTGACAAATAAAGAAAGCTAATGGGCCTGCAACTGGTAAAAAATGAAAAATAAATGTAGCTAAATTTTTTAATAAAAATAAATTTTAAGTTTCAGAATGAGAAGCATTAAAATGTAAGTTGATTCTTTGGAAAAGGAGATTGTATATTAAAGTACAAAGATAGTATGAACAGTTATAACAAATTCCTACTATAAATTTGATTCATTTGTTGATGTCTTTAAAAAGTCATACCATTACAATTGTTACACCATTTTTTTTAAGTATGTCCAATGATTATATTTAATGTTTTCTGTTTCATAAAATACTTGAGTATTTGTTTCAGTACATATATAACGGCTAGGTTTACACTGGCAAGATTTATAATTAAGCTGCATGAATATATATAATAATGTTTCTAGATTGGGGCACAACTTAATATTAATTGAAAATAGACAGCAATCTAATTTTTTTGTTTTTTATATAATCATAACATACAATGATTCATAAATACAATCATCATAACACACAATGTTGATTTACAATCTTAACCTACAATGATGATGATGCGGCTGGTTTCTGATCAATTTATCAAACTAAAAGGATCATATAGGTTGGAATAGCACATTTTGTGAATGCCTGAAGAATTTATGCATTTTTGCAAGTTTAAATCATGCAATTAGAAATATTTTTAATTAAATAAAATTGAGTAATAAAAAGCTAACAAATTCTTTTTTTTTTTTTTTTTTTTTCTCGTTGGTGTTGTTCCAAAGCCTCATTATCTATTCTAGTATTTAAATGAATATGATTCATGTAAAACTGCATTAATAACTAATTAATATTCTGTATAGACATGTCGAAAAATTTTTTAATCTCATTTAAAAATATTCACTAATTAAAAATATGTCTATTAAAGTTTATACAAAAAATAAAAGCGAATCAGTCGAAAATCAATATGTGAATTTCTCTACCATTGATGACAATAAAATGGCTAAATGGACCCACCATGTTGCCGGAAGAAATTTGAAAAGAAAAAAAGAAGACATGCTCTCATGGTCCTGCCACTGATAACTACCTAAAATCTACCATCATGCGTCAACTCTGATATTAAAACACATGCCATACCTCAGACCACTGTAGCGGAGTTTAAACAAATCTAACAACACAACAATGGTCACCAGAGCGTTCCCTTCCAACTGGGTGGTCCTCTCTTTGACATATTTCTGACTATTGTAATTTAGAATCGCTTATTTAAGAAAAAAAAAGAATGTTTAATTCCACCGTTTGTATTTCCTCCACTTCTTTTCACCAGAGCAGCCTTGCGTATCGCGTCAGCTTGAATCCAGTTCCCCACGTTTTTGTTTTCTGTCGGCAAAGAATAAATACAAAAAAAAAGAACATTTTCTTCTGTGAAGGCCAGCGATTTGACGCGTTTGTTATAAAAATCGACACTCCATTTATTTATTCTATTAAATTATTCCTTTGCAGTTTTTCCCCTCCGCTCTCACACGGGTTTTTTTTTCCTCCCTCTTTATGATAGTGTAACGTCTATAGAGCTTCATGGTCAAGAACCGAAACGAATTTTGGGTGGGATTTTTTTGTGCCAACGTGCTCTTGACTTCTTTTTTGTAAACCTCTTCCCTCCCCTCAATGAATTTTTTTAATTCGTTTATTCTTTTTTTTTTCCAACCCTGTTCTGATGACCCGAGTTCAGATGAACATTCAAGTGCTGTACGGATCAACGAATTAGAAGCGTTTTCATTGGCCTAAATTTTTCTGGGTGGTGGTGGTAGTGTTTACGGTTGATACCATCTGCCTATGAAAGTTAATAAATATTTGATGATGGATATCAACATTTTCGTATAATTTATTTTGTATCCTTTTCATGAATGTACTAAATTTGACTTTTTTATGCAGAATTACAGTTAGTGGTATTTTATTTGTTATTATAATTTTGTTCAATGGCAATAGCATTCAAGACAATCACGGGAATGAATTGTCAATAATTAATTCTCGCTTTTTTTTGTGTGACAATTTAACATATATGTATCATATTCTAAGTGTATTACATATTAATATGTATTATAAAGTTGCTGTTCTAATACAGCTAGCAATACAGAGACAGTTAATCTTTATGCCATAAGCAAGGGCTGCACCGCTGTTACTCATTTAGCACTACCCAGAGGGCACGTGTAACTTCAAGATTTGCTAATATGTTTTATGTATTATAAAGTAAAATAATGTATTCAAAATAAATCATATTACAATATATAATAAAATGATAAAATATATGGTAATGAATCTCATTTTTACTTGTCAGTATATATATTAATTTGAGGGTGTTCGAATAAGAAAATAAAATAAAAACATCTTGGAATTAAAAAATTTTGAACTGCATACAAATATCTTGCTATTGCTTCTTATCCCACATAGTAACAGTAGCAATGTAGTCTCATGGAAGGAGGGGACGGCTTTTGTTGTGATGGAGCACAGTAGGTAGAAATCTGACTTGGATCTTTGAAGAATGACATTTTACTGGAGTAAGATTGTCAACCCAAATCCAAGGTTCTACAGTCCTATTAGACCGGGACATAGGGCTTAAAATCGATTCCGAACCGCTGCAAACATAGCACTATATACTACACATGGCACCGCCGTAACTCGAACTCGAAAGTTGTGACACCAATCTCCAGGGAGCTATAATTGGCCATCAGGACCTGCATACAAATCTAAAACTTGTACTAAAGAAGATAATAGGTAATAATGATGACAGCAAATTGAATGAAGATGACTTCGCGGTCTACAAATTTTAAGTTGGGTGTATTGTTGTCTGATGGCCAATTGGCTGGCGCTCTGCATTTTGTACTATAGGTTTCAGATTCGAATCATGGTGGGGACATGAATATTTGTTAGTGGTTCGAAATCCACGTTACACTGTATCCCCGGTCTAATTAGCCTAAAGTGTAAAAAAAAAATTAACGTAAAGTGGCAAATCAAACAAAACACGGCACGCTTTTTTCATTAAATCAAAAAATAGCCTTTCCAGAAATAACTTAATTAAAATGTTATTTTGTTAAACTGATAGGCCGCAACTGATAAATGATTGTAGAGTGACAAACCAAACCAACTGAGATGTATTTCTAATTGGATAAAAGTTTCTAAAGAATTAGCTAATTTACATTTTTAATTAATTATTTTTTGTTGTTACTTACATGACTTAAAGAGAAAATCTGAACTTTTATTAGTACAATAATTAAAAATATATAAAAAAGCTATCATTTATTGAAAATCATAATTATCACTAATTTTAATTCAAGCTTAAAGTGATTCCGTGTAATATTCTCACATATTACAATATAATACATTTATTTTAGCCACTTTCATAAAAATTGTACTAAAATTAATCAAAAGTAAGAAACTGAGGAAATATGAAATAAGAAACACTGCATGATAATTTGCATCAGTAGAACATTGATTCATATAAATGAAAAGAGAAACATGAGAAAAATCTAAAAATGGGAAAATAACATAGATTAAATCAAAGTAAGAAATTATCTTGATAGACTCATCTCTAAATTGATAGAACTTAAAAACGTTTGTTCCCATACTGATATGGTTCGTTTATTTTGCCCGTAGTAGTACATACACCGATTGCTTTGCCTACTTTACTTATCAGTTATTGCCGTTTTGCTGAATTTCTCAGGTAAACTCAATTTTCCTTTTGTGCATCCCATGATTCTTCTGATTTAAAACATATTAGAGTACATACGAACATGTTATTTACTGTCGTTACGCTCGTCAGGCAACAGTAAGTTCAGTTACGTGATATCCCGTGAGATTTGATACTTATCGTAGGCACCCTACAGAGTTCAATGTCTGAAGAATGTAGAATTCTTTAAAAAAATGGTATTTTTCCAACCAAAGACGGGCCATCATGTTGTACCTTTATTTTCTATTTTTATTTAGGGAATAGAAATGTATCAATCATCAGAAGAATATAAATAGTTTATAGATTAAAGGAAGCAATTTGTTTTTTTTTTTATGAATAACCGTTCTAAAAGTAAATTCGAAATTTTATTGAAAATGCTGAATAAACTGAACTGATATTATTAGGAGGAAATTGTTAAGTTACCAAGGGCCTGATGGCCGAGTGACTAGCGCTCAGTACCACAGGCTACGAATTCGAGTCCTAGGGATGTCATGGATGTTTGCAGTGATTCAGAATCCACTTTAAACCGTAAGTCCCAGTCTAATATGACTGTTGGGCGGAAGGCTGACAACCCTACGCCATTAAAAAAAATGACAACGTCGCCTGTTTTGGAATCTGCTATAAAATATTTTTATCAGTAAGCAAACCGCCATGGTCCAACATGGAATGTTGTGCCAGGGAATAGTTACTTGTTAAGTTACAAACAAAAATTTTTTTTGTCCAGTATCGTAAAATATGGAAATAAATACTGTACTGATATACGGAAATAAATAAGCACTGGATAAATATAAAATAAATACTTTTAATTGTTCTGAAATTTATTTTTAGAAATTTTCTAACTGAAGAATTCTTATAACTTTTACATATCTTCGATAAAATATGCAAACTTACGTACAAATAAAAGAAGAAACATTTTTTTTTCTTTTAAAATTTTTTTGATATGTTACAGTTATTTTATAAATCACATTTATTCAAAGGTCTCACTGACAAATGTGCATATTTCACATTCTGAAGAACTTTTCTTGCGGATTGATACTAGACGATTTATGAAAAATGTACTGTATACGAAGATTAAATAAATGTATGTCAATAAGAGTATGTTAAAAGTATGGTAAAGTATGTTATGTTTACATCTTAAACTATAATATAAATGCATGGTAATTTGAGGGACACGACTTCCAAGGAAGATAAGGACGTGTGCTTTTTCTTAAAAAATGAGCCTTAATATGTTCTAAATAAAATAGAAAACAACAAAAATTTAACTGGAAATAAATTTCATAAGAACGAATATATTTTAGAAACTAAATATTTTCAATAGTTCTTCTTGTAACAATTTGTTTTTCTCTGTAATTATAAAATTAAATCATTTGTGAAAATATAAGAGCCCTGGAAAAATAGTATGGAAAGATCTCGAAAAAGCAACGTGTAAAATATGTAAAAACAAGTTATTATATAATTTATTATATTAAAATATAAAATATTATATTATTATATTAAAATATAAATTTGTTAAATTGCCTTCATAGAATTTGTGATAATTAGGAGCAAGAATATTTTGATTTTGTCGAAAAGTATTGAATGTCCGAATTTTTCTTTCTGTAATAATGGCTTTTACATTTTGACAGCTTCGGAATTAAGGCTCATAGTTTCTAAAATAAGTTTTTATTTCCTATACTAGAGGATGTTTCCATTTAAATAAAATTTATCACTGAATTTTTTTATATTTATTCTTTAACACTTTAACACAAGGAATTAATGTTTCATTTCACTATTTATACTGATTAATTGCATGTTATCTTAAACTAAAAGTGTTAGTTTGATACTCTGGATGTATTATTTTTATAAATTCATTTACGTATAATTTATTTCAAAACAAGTTCTGATTAAAATGCGCAACTAAAATTAATTTAATAAAGAAAATGGGTGTGAGATAAAGAGAAGATTTATTAAAGAGGAGTGTGGCAATATTTTCTTTTAGCAAGGAGGAGAAAGACTTAGAGGTTAAAGGATTTATTCAGAAAGGAAATAAATAGCTTCATAAAAAATTATCAATTAATTAACCCAAGTAACTATTACCCCTGATATATTAGTTGAATTCTTTGAACCCATTTTTTACACTTTAAATCATAGCATTTTGTTCTTATATATTTCTTAGATGGAAAACCATCGTAATATTTTGTATACTATCATCATCATCATAAATAGCAAGACAGCCCAGACTGGGCCAAGACTTTCCTTTGAAGAGATTTCTATGCATTCCTCTGGGTGACAATGGTTCTCCAGTTCTTAACAATTAGTACATCAAAAATCTTTTTCAACTGCGTCTATCCATTGCAACTTGAGTCGTTCTCTTCCTTTTTGTCCCTGTGGCTTTGCCAAAATGAGACTTCTTACAAGGTTAAAATCATTCATTTTAAATATTTGATCAGCTCTATTTACTCTATTAATCTTAATAAATTTTTTAATATCTGGGTCTTTATACCATTTATAAATTTCTGCTTTTTATATACTATGTCATACCATATTTACATATTATATTTTAAAAATGCTATTTACGTTGTCTGTATTGCATGCTTTTTGATTCAATCATGTGTATTTATGCTTGCATAGCATCATATTTTTGTATTAAAATGTATTGTATTCTGTAATTGAGAGGATTTTTCTTTCAATTCAAATTTTTTATAATATTTTTCCACCCTCATCTTTTTAACAGTTACATAACCCTGACTCCGGGGCTTAATTGTGGTGTAAAGGTATTTTTTAAAAATGTAAGTTTACAGAATTACTTTTTAGTAAATGTTACAGAATTACTTTTTTTTTTAGTATTTTTCCACTCTCATCTTTTTAACTGTTACATAACCCTGACTCCTGGGGTTGAGGAAGATATTCAAATAATTTCCCTATTAGCGAATTAAATTAAATCCAACAACTCTCCCTTCACGAATTTCTTCCCAACCACTTTCGGATCGGAACGAACAATGAATTCTGACTTCCTCATTCTAATTTCCGCTTTCCTTTTGAACGAAATTTAAAAACTTTTCCTTCCCCTTTTCATCTGGTGCGGGGGATCTTTTGCAAGTTAGCCATTTTGCAACGCGCGCATATTGGCGTAAGACAATGAAGCCTGGACTCCAATAAGCCAGTTTCTCAGCCAGGTCATTGTTATCCCCAGTGTGCCAGTAGGCAATAGACTCCGGCTTGTCTCGTATTCACACATCCCAGCCATCCCGCTAAGTACCTAGCCGGGACATTCCAGCGAGCCTTCGCCAGCTTTGGTAAAACAGAACACGCTTGTCGGCGACTCCGAGCGTTCTATTGATAAACTATTCCTGCCTCTCCCGGAATCATTAAATACGGAGATGCGGGATTTCTGGATCTCATATCTGTTCAGGTAGTAAGGTGATGATTGTACAAAGCGTTTTGTCTTTCGTCTTCTTCTCTCTCTCTTTCCCGCCCTTTTCATTTCGGTTCCCGGAATACTTCCCTTCCAGGAACCTATTTGTTCGAAAGAATGTACTCCAGGAGAAAGTTTGAGAAGTATTTTGGGTTCGCACCGGCCTTTATTTACAACGTTTGATTTTGGACAAAAATGATTGTGAAGTATTTTTCAACCGAATTTTGAAAAATTAATGAAGAATGTTTGAGGAAAGTATTTCTCAGCTTGCTCTTAAAAGTGCCATAGAACAATTAATATTAGTTAAAGGAGAAAAGTAAGTCATTTTTAAAGGAGAAAAGATTTATCAAGAGATAAAGGAAGGAAGAACAAAAGAGATAAAACTTTTGTTTATTTTTTTATTTTTAACTATTGCATTTGTTTAACATTTATAATTTAAAATTTTTTAATTTAAAAATTTGCATTAAAACGACTAATAATATGAGAATATTACCATATTCTTTGTTAATCCTGTTTTAAATAAATGAATTTTGATATCCAAACTCTCCTTTTATTCCATAAAAAACAAATATTAAAACATTACTTTCTTTAATATTTTTAAACAATATTAATTTATCTTATTATTGTTTAAAAAAAGTAATGTTTTTCCGTAAGTAAGAACTTTATTACATACTTATTCCGTATTTATAGAAATGTATCTACCTATTTAGATAAATTATACTTATTAATTGTACAACAGTTTGATCATGAACATTTTACTTAACTTTTGAATTAAATCTTTATTTATTAGAGATTGAGCAACTTTTATTTTGCAAATATATGTTCAGTATATCATTGCTGTCAATACAAAAAAAAAAAATGATGTGCAAAGAATAAAAATCAATGCAAAATCAATCCAAAGAATAACAATGTAAAATCAATGCGAAGTATACTATGCAAAATCAATCGAAAGAATAACAACGTAAAATCAATACAAAGAATAACTTTAAATGCAAGAACATATTTAGTTAAAAGGATCTTTTCATATTAGAGATTGGGACAACATTTTTTATTTTGTAAATATAGGCACAGTTATATTATTAATGTCAATACAAAAATAGCTTGCAAAGAATAAAAATCAATGCAAAGAATAACAGCTAAATCAATCCAAGGAATAACAATTTAAAATCAATACAAAGAATAGCTTTAAATGCAAGAATAAATTTAGTTAAAAGGATCAGATGAATTTTACATATTGTCAGAGTTTCAAATAAACATAATTAATATCTACCATTTGTAAGTTTTAAGGCTGTTATTTTAATATCCTTACAATAATTTGCTTGGCTAGAATAATTTTTCTAAAATGTATTCAATTAAATTCATTGGAATTTCAAGTATTATTGTGGTTACCGCTGGTTTTGTTCTCAGAAATGTGGATTCTTTTTAAAAAAATGCTTGTTATCTTAAGAGTTTTGACAAAAATATTAACTTTTAATTAATACTAAAATTATTAAACAAGTTTTAAATTTCAAACTTGTAGCATTTTCTCATCTTGTAACTAAATATTCAACATTTAACATTAATAAAAATTTAATGTCATTTTATCAGAACTCAAACTAATCTCAGAAACCCTTTACATCAGCATACAACTGCATTTTATTTTACAAAATTCATAAATAATAAAATTCTTTTGATAGATTTCTTTACGAAATAATTAAAAACAGATTACGTTTTCTTTTATATTTCTTTTTAACATTTTTTTTTTTTTTTTTTTTTCGTTTTTTTTAACTTCTTAATAAAAATCTATAAACAGTTATGTAAGAAGGTGTCTTATTGAAATATTAAGAAATGAAAAATACATAATCTTTTTTTTTTTTTTTTATTTAGATAATTAATTTTTTAAGAAAATTGAAGAAATTTGAGATTTGACGAACACATAAATTTTGAATGATAAATTTAGCTTATTGTTATTATTTTCTAAGGTTGGCATACTTCAAAAGCAACAAATTCCTTTTTTTTTTCTTTCTCTTTTATATCTTTTGAGCTGTACAAATTCATGCAATTTCTATAATTTAATTAAAAATAACTTTTTGCAAAATTTCTCTTTTTAGCATTTTTAAAATATATTTAGAAGAAATATAGAAAAAAAAACAAATTTTCCTTTTTTTAAACTTAATATTATCCTTATTTTAAACTTAATATCTTAATATTTCTAAAAAAGAGCTTCTTTTATATTTATCAATATTAAAATGTTCCTATTTTTATTTGTAATATAATCAGTAGACTTTTCATTTCAAAATAATACAAAATCCACTCTTTTCTTGTTTCAATCATTCTTGATTTTGTAAATAATGTTTTTCCCTTTGGAATTTCATCAAATTTTCTTTTACTTCACATAGTAGATTTATTATTCAATTCCAGAAGATAAAACATGGTAATTACATGAAATCCAAATGGCGCAATGAAAACAAAAGTGCTTGTATCAGACATTCATTTCATCAATGAGTTGCGAATTTCAAAAACTTTAAAAACAGAAATTTGTGGTATTTCTACTACTTAGACTGAATAATTATAAAGATATTAAACTTAGTAATCATAATCAGAATTAAAATGAGAAAGTACAAAAAAAAAAAGAAAATCCACTGCTCTCAAAATATCTTTTTTTGGCGCTGTACCATTCATTCAACCTTGAATCATTACAATGTATGTGCATTCCCATAAATACGTTTTTCCCCAAAACATATGATGAAAAATAATTAATGTTTATTGTTCCTTTGTCCCTTATTATGACATGTTAAGTCTACATTCTAAAGAAGACAAATATTAAGTCTCGTAATTCTAAATAGTCAATCTCAAGTCTTTTATTTTGTTGTTCTTTGATTATCATGTCAAAATTCTAGTATGTTCGTATATTTCACTGTTGTTTCATCTAATATGTGGTAATATTTCGTTCCTTCTTTCTTTGTAAAATGTTTTTGAGTGATAAATATCAAAATGTAATTTTCTTTTTCACCCTTTTAATGTATTTAATATTAATATTTTTATTTATCATTGTTTTACATTTGAAGTACTGAAATGCGAAACATTAAACAACATTAAATTAACAACAACATTAACACCCTTAAATTAACAACAACATTGACATCATTAAGTTAACAACAGCATTATCATAATTAAAACAATGTTAAACAATATACTAAAACCAACATTGCCATCATTAGACAATATATTAAAACAACATTACATTAGAATAACACTAAACAGCATTAAACAATATATTAAAAGCAACATTCCATTAGAATAACACTAAACAACATTAAACAATATATTAAGAGCAACATTGCCATCATTAGAATAACACTAAATAACATTAAATTAACAACAATATTAAAATGACAACATTAATTAAGCACCATAATTTAATGTTGCTTAATTAATGTTGTCATTTTAATATATAAAAATATTTTAATATATAACAATAACGTGTCGTTAAAACAGTAAAATTTCAACATCAATTAAACAGCATAAATTAATGACAACATTAACAGCATTAAAACAACATTGATTAAATAACATTAAATTAACAACAACGTATCATTAAAATATTAAAATTTCAACATCCATTAAACAACATAAATTAATGACAACATTAACAGCACTAAAAAACCATTAAAATTACAACATTAATTAAAAAAACAATAAATTAACAACAACATTAACATAATTAAAATAACATTAAAATTACAACATGCTTAATTAAAACTTTTTTTAAATCATTATTATCTAAATATCAAACGGAATATTATTCTTGTGAAAAATTCTAATATGTTTAAAAATTTGTTTTTGTGTACGATAGACATAGTAAAAACGGAATATTTTTTTTTTTCCCCTTTCACTGATTATTTTTCTCATTCCTTTCCACTGCAAGCATTTGTTTTTCCTTCTTACCATGAAATGTCTTTCATCGTACCATTTTCCTCGCTCTCTGGAACAGGCGTGTGGGGGTGGGGGTGGGGGGGGATGACGTCCTAGAGCCATCTGGTTTTTTAGGTGCGAACACACAATGCTTGGCAAAATGAATGCTTATTTGATTACTTTGGCAGAGTCTCCTTTTTTGTTTTCACTTTCAGACGACGTTTTTTCTTTTTAATAATAATAAAAAAAAAAAAAAAAAAAAGGAAGAAAGAAAGCGGGACATGTTCTAAATAGGGTTGAGTCTCTGGCACATTGCAGAATTTTTGCATAAAACATTTGTTGTACATGTCAAGGAATGTTGCAACACATGCGGCTGATGGTTTCATATTTCTCCTTTTGTGGATTGAGGAATAAAAACGGTAGAATGAATACAAAGTTACCAAACTAAAAGAAGGTTTATAGAATGGTGAAAATAATAATAATAAAAAATCCGGACTTGAATCTATCTTTATTTTATACATATTTTCAAATTCTCATATGCAAAATTATCCTAATTTTTCTGTCTTAACGGTAGAGTGTGATGTGTTTAATTATGTTTTCAGAAGTTAATTGATTTTCTGGGTACCTTTTTATTTATTTTTATCTTTATTTTAGTGTTGCTTATAAGTAATTTAACAAATGATGAAAATTACTTGTGATTAAATAAAGTGAATAAGCAGTAATAAGTAAAAATTTTCTTCTATTTGCAATAAATAGGAGTTTTGTTTTTAGAAAATAACATCTATTTTTGGTGACGTATTTATACTGAAATTTTTTCCTTTCTAAAATTCATACTCATTATTTAAAGATAGATTTTATGTGCTTTAATTGTATTTTAGTTTAATTATAGTTTAATTAAATGTTTACTTTTTTTCAATTTAAATGTTATACTTTTATTTCCAATTTAAATGTTATAATTTTCTTTCCAATTTAAATGTTTAAATTTAATTAAAAATTAAAAATACTACTTTTCACAATGAAAATTATACGATTAAAGTATAAATCCCTTTTTATTATAATAAGATGGTTTTTTGGTTTTTGTCAGATCTGTATGTAATGTATTGCATGTAATTTGATAAAAGTGTAGCAAGCAGTTGCTTGCATGTCTAATATAGTTTTAAAGTTCACATTTAATCCGTATTATTTTTCCAAAATTGCTATTACTTTTAATAATCCCAATAATTAATTATTTAATTACAAATTAGCATCATGCATAGAGTACTAAATAAATTAAACCATGTATAGAGCATCTATTTATACCTGTAGAAAACTAAGAAAATATTTGTTTCTATGTATAATGTTTTAAGGTTTACATTTAATCCTTATTACTTTTTCTGATTTTTAAAATTTATTTAATTATTTATATATTCTTGCTTAACTCCATTGGTAATATAAGTTTATGATAGGAATATTTCAAGTTATTTTTAGGTTTTCTACAGGTATAAATAGGTGCACTATACACTATTTAATTTATTTAGTATTCTGTACATAATGCTAATTTGTAATTAAACAATAAACTAATGGAATTATCAAAATTAATAAAAATTTTGAAAAAAATGTAATAACCATCAAATGTGAACTTTAAAACCATATTATACATACAAGCAAATTTTTTTTTAGTTTTCTACAAGTATAAAAAGGTGCTCTATACATGGTTTAATTTATTTAGTACTTTATACATGGCGTTAATTTGTGATTAAATAATGAACTAGTGGGATTATTAAAAGTAATAAATTTTTTTTTAAATTGAAATTTTCAAATAAGGTATATTTGTCATAAACAAAGGAATGCTACGAATGGCAAGGAATAAATTGTAATTATATTTTAAATTCCCTTTATACATGTCTATATTTTGTATACCAGCATGTTTTTGATTGCATAATTATTTTTTATCGAATTATTTTAACTCATATTTAGAAAACGATAGGATAAAACATTAAACTGAGTTAATAATTAAACCTGTTGAACTGAATAGTTATAATTGACTGCTCTTACAATCCACAAAAAGTTAACGGTTATTTTTTTCTGTTGCTTCAGCAAATAGTCAATTGTTGAGATGTGACTTTCAGATCTTTTTTTTATCTCACCAAACTTTTCATTCAGCCTATTTTATTTTCTTACCCAGCAAGGTATATTTGTCTTAAATAAAGGAATACTACGAATAACAAGGAATAAATTGTAATTATATTATTTTTAATGTCACCTTATACATTTGTAGGTATTTTGAATATCAGCAAATTTTTCACTTAATTAATATCGAATGTTTTTCAACAATTTTTTTCTAACTCATATTAACAAAAAAGGATATGATAAACATCAAACTGAGTTAAAAATTAAACTTGCTGAACTAAGTAGTTATAGTATTAACTGTGCTTACAATCCACAAAAAGTTAATGGATCTTTTTGTTGCTTCAGCAAATAGTCAATTGACTTTTAGATCACCATTTTTTTTTTTTTATCTCACCAATCTTTTCATTCAGTTTATTTTATTTTATTTCCCAATAAGGTACATTTGTTATAAACAAAGGAATACTACGAATAACAGGGAATAAATTGTAAGTATATTATTTTCAACTTCACATAATATATTTGCAGGTGCTTTGAATACCATCATACTTTTGATCATATAATTAATTTTTATAGATGTTTTTAAACGCTTTTCTCTAACTCATATTTACAAATAAAAAATTAAAAAAATATAAAAAAGAAAACCGATATGCTAAACATTAAACTGAGTTAATAATTAAACTTGTTGAACTGAGCAGTTATAATTGAGTGCGCTTACAATCCACAAAAAGTTAACTGATATTTTTTTCTGTTGCTTCAGCAAATAGTCAATTGTTGAGATGTGACTTTGAGATCTTTTTATATCTCACCAATCTTTTCATTCAGTCTATTTTATTTCCTTTCCCAATATCCTCCTTGTGCGTGGGGGATAACTAAGTTTCAAGTCGTGGTTTCTCTTTATACCTGACCTGCTTTCGCGCTTGACAGCCTCCATCTAACAGAATAACATCTACTTTGGAACACAAAATAATGCGATTTGATCGAAGTAGAAGAAGCTTCGAGAGAAGAAAAATTATTGAAGCGGCTTTTGCTGCAACAAATTGATTAGCTGATTTGTGGCCACTCGAAAGGGTCCGTTTCCTGCTGTTGCCCCATGGTTCTTTATCAGCCAATAAGTATTAGCAAAAGACGCTTCCAAAAGAATTTTTCTCTGGTCCGGACGAAATGGTTTTTCTCTCCCGGACGCAGAAAATCCGGATATGTCCGCCAATGACAACCTTCTACATCACGTGTGGTACTTCTTTTTATTTATTTATTTATATACATGGATATATATTTTTCTTTTTCTTCCAGTTTCCCATCTCTCTTTCTCATCTTTCGTCGTGATCTCGTAATGCTCTGCCGCCACACTACAAATTTCATTTCCAAAACGGAGCAAGAGAGGAACGAAACAAAAACAGACAATAGAAAGGGAAAAAAATATATGCTTTTCGTACAGCTACGTGATCCTCCTAAGCCTTTCTGTTAGCAACAAAGCGAGGGAATGTGAATATTCTAAACGAAATATAAAAAAAAGAACTGTTGTAATGTATATACGTATATATATATATATATATTAAATGTTGAAGACATGCGTGAAAAGCTCACCAAATAAATTATCTGTTTGTTTTTTTACTCATGCAAGCATGATTTGTTTTATATACAACATGATTTTTTGTAAAACCAATTTAATATGTATAGAAGTTAGTTTATAGGATTTTGATGTCAAAAATTAGACTTAAAAATTAATTATTTTAAAAATTATCTTAAAATTAGGCTTAAAAATTAATTTTTAAGCTCAAAAGCTTAAAAATTAATTATTAAATGAATTTTTATACTTAACATATCTGCTACTAAGGGCCTGAATGGCCGAGTGGCTAGCACTCTTGGCGGTCGGTCCCACAGGTTTCGGGTTCGAATCCCGGTTAACGGATGTTTGTAGTGGTTCAGAATCCACTTTAAACTGTAGGTCCCGGTCTAATAGGATCGTAGAGAGTTGCGGGGGCATTGTTACTCAACGTCCGTGGCTTATCTTCAAGTTACACGCGCTCCCATCCAAGACCATGCTGTCTAAGTGTTTGCCAGCTGCATTAGAAAAAAAAAAAATATCTGCTACTACGGCAAAAAAACATAATATATATTTAAAAATGCACATTTCAATTCAAACATTTGAAAATCTGAAAAACAACAATTTGAACAATCTGGAAGTTTTGATGCTGAAGTCTATATGAAATATTTAAAACCTACTAGATGACGACCGACAGCTTATTCTCTCGTGGGAACAATAGCGCTTATTTTCTATTTCAAGCTGCTACGCTATTAATCGAATAAAAATGGGCTTCCTTGGATACTAAAATCTCATGTAGTAGAAGTCAGCCAATCAGAAGCCTTAGCTCCTGCATTCTCAACTTCCGATTTCTGATGTTATACAACGTGAGATTTCAGAATCATATGGAAATCCACCCGAAGCTTTCCATTATCGACTTTATACAAAACAAAGTGATAAAACAGGTTTTAGTTTCCATATGTTAAAAAAAGTATATTTTTAAACTAATATCATATGTTTATAAAATAATAATTGATATTCTTTTCTTTATCATCACTATTAATCTCCGTTAAGCTTCAAAATTATTTTAGAAATGCCAAATTATAGTGTTTTGCATAATGTCAAATCGTGTGTTAATTGAGATTTTCAGTGAATGAACTAAACTATTTTGTTGCATATATATTATACAACTTACCTTACCTATATACATATATATAGGTAAGATAGGTTTTATATATTTATTACATATTTTGTGTGTAATTTACTTATACCCTGACATTTTTAATATCCACAAAAACTATTAATTTGTACGGAATTGGCTTGGTTTGTCACTCTACGATCATTTTGTGCACACTTTGGACTAATTAGACAGAGACCTACAGTTTAAAGTGGATTCCAAACTATTAGCAGACATCCATGCCACCGCCCAGATTCGAACTTGATGTTACAGATACTTTCAGAATTCGCTAAGAACCTATTAAGTTTAAAATCTCGTTTTGAAGGAAAACGCTATAAAGTTTTATGGGCCTAATAAGTTTTATGGGCTAGAGCTCTGGCGCTCGGTACCACAGGTTTCGGGTTCGAGTCCCGGTGGTGCCATGGATGTTTGTAGTGGTTCGGAATCCACTTTAAACCGTAGGTTCCGGTCCTAATAGGATCTTAGAGCATTGTGGGGGCATTGTTACTCCGCGTCCGTAGTTACACGCGCCCCCTGGGTAATGCAAAGTGAGTAACGTCTGTGCAGCGCTTGCCTTAAGGCATCCAAGACCAAGCTGTCTAAGTGTTTGCCAGTTGCATTAGAACAAAAAAATAATAATAAGGTTTATTGAAGATTTTCAATTTTATTTCTTTTTTGTTCATATTTAGTTGGATGTCCTTCTGTTTTTATTTTTAACGAAGTATATCATTCGTTAAGGCATGTAAAAAATAAATATAATTCTATAGTTTTTTTTTTTTTTTTATTTACCACTCAGTTCTATATTTTTTAAAGCTACTATACAACTGTGTCCTAAAAAGTAAGACCAATTTTCAATTTAAAATACCCGGGGCTCATGGAATTTCAATTTTTTTCTTCTTCTTCTTTTTAGGTTGCTAGCACTGTCCTTGACATCTGTGTGAAATTTGACGTTAAAATATTCATTAGTGTTTGACTTTGTGAGACGCTAAAACTTATTCCGGCGATTTTTGAAATGTCTGAATTAATTGAGCAAAGAACTTGCATTCAATTTTTTTTTTTCTGAAACATATAGAATATTGAAGAAGGCATTCGGTGAGCATTACTGTATCGGAAAGAAATATTTACAAGTGGTATAAACAGTTCAAAGAAGACAGAAAACGTATTGAAGACGAAGAGCCCTCTGGTCAACCATCAACCTCAACCGAGCATCAACATCAACCTCAACCAAGCTCACGTCCAAAAATTAAAAAAATTGGTGCTTGCAAACCGCCGACTTACAATTAGAGACCCGATGTTGTTGGAATTTCAAAAGGATCGGTCAATTCCATTTTGGGTCTCAAACGCGTCAAATCTGGATTGGTACCGAAAACACTGAATGCGCCAGCTCACACTACATTGATTCTTCGTGACTTTTTCGCCAAAAATGAAACCGATATCTTTCCACAACTACCGTATGCACGTCGTGCGACTTCTGGTTATTTCCTAAACTCAAAAGTCCACTCCGGGTACACTTTTTGAGTCGATTGAAGAGATTTAACGTGAATCGCCGCTCGCTAGGAAGGATTGAGGATTTTAAAAAAGTTGTCATAATGCCTTGTGTCCAGAGGGGATTACTTTGAAGGCGATGAAATAAATTTGGAAGAATACATAAAGAGTTTTTGAAGAATTAAAAATTGGTCTTACTTTTTGGCCACTGTAGTAGATTTAATATTATTTCAAGAAACATAATACTGAATTTCTTAAATGACTTTTCTAGGGAGAAAATATACTATGTAGTAATATGAACAAATAATTAAGCTTTGAGTACGTCCGAAACTCCTATTGCCCGCGGTCCTCAATGTTAATATGGTTCTGATGTCTTAAATTACAAGTTTCAAAAGATATTACACAAACTCAGAGGCGCATTGTAGGGTGTTTACACTACCACTAGTTAGTATTAATAGTTTGTGTAATAGTCGATATTACAAGTGAAGTTACAATGAGAGGGATTTTATGAAGTAATTTCAGGAAACTAGAAACATTGTAATATTGTCGTATTTAATATGTACATCATTTCAAAAATTCTGTATAAGACAGGAATTTTTAGTATTTATGTTTTCTAACAAGTTCTTTAATTGAAATATGCCAATCAAGGTCTTATTTCAATATACTTGAAACAAAAGTAACTGTATCATTGAGCAATATATATATATATATATAAAAACATATAACTTTATGCATTTTATTGTAAAAACGTTTGCATTAATGAGAATGATTAGAATAATGTGCACTAATCTTTATTTTTCGCTGCTCTTTTCTATTCATCTAACAATAAATTATTCCCTGACGCTTAGAAATATACAGAAAGATATATTGAACAAATCTTATAATTTAAAACAGTAAATCTTAGTTAAGTTTGGATCTCGATGCTTTTGGATTCGAGTACCAGGGATGCCATGGATGTTTGTAAGGGTTCGAAATGCACTTTAAACACTAGGTCCTGGTCTTATAGGACTACTACCACTACAACACACCACATCACTGTACCTAGAGCTGAGTTGCCCCTTTATAGTTTGGGAATGATGTGGGTGAGAAGAAGTCTGATTGGGCTCTGCGACGCTCTACGGTCATATGAGACCGGGACCTACAGTAGGACTGACAATCCTACTCTTTAAAAAGAAAAACATCTCATCTCGGGACCTTATCTATCGGAAACATCTCGGGACCTTAGCCCACCATGGGGTTGTTGGGCCAATCAAAAAGCAGATTATACCATTCATATTAGTACTTTCATTATCATTGAATAAGCTATACTTTATTGATTTTTAAATTGTATTTATACATTTGATACTTCATAATTTTATCATGGTTTTTAACTCACTTACCAACAAAAAACTAAAATATGTTTTGCAAACACTTTTTCTTTATTTCAGTAAAAATTTTTTTTTTATTTAAACACTTAGCTAAGAACCAATTTAGATGACGTAAAATTGTTATAATACATTTTGAAGTATTTCAACGAATATTTGCATGCAAAATATGAAATCAGTGGTTAATTCTGCAGCATAAAATTGCTATCGACAATAAAAAAATGTTTAACCTGATTTTCAAGGGAAAAAACAGAAAAAATTTCACAATTAAGTTGAAAATGCTATACAGATTATTATCGTCAACAATTTTAAAATCAATCTTCGATATGCAAATTAGAACTACTTCCAAATGACATACTCGTATTCATAGTATGTGAAACCACATTAATATTTCAATAAATCAGTTTTTCTTAAATGCGCATTTAAATTATTTTGCCTTTTAAAATTCTATGTTTTAATATTTATTTTCAGAATTTCTTTAGATAAAACCCAACCGATTTCAATTTATAAAACTTGTTTATATGAAAGGGTCGGTAACCTGTCGAAAATTGTTTACTTTAACAGATTTAAGCAAGCTGAACTTCGTCATTTACTTAAAAAGTACTGTTTACAGAGTGGGTTTTTTTTATTCCTTAAAGCAAATTTAAAAATAAATGAATAAAAGATCAGAAAACGAAGCTTTTGTTTAGGTTAGTTCATTAACTTGTTATGAATAAAAGAGGGGAAAAAAGCATAAAAGGAATTTTTATAATATATAAAATATATCAAATTCATTGGATAAGTCGGGGAATTATGAAAGTTGTTCCGTTAAAATTTGACTTTACTACTGTGTCGAAAAAGTAAGACCAATTTTTTCTTCAAAAAACTTTTATTTATTCTTCCAAATTTATTTCATCGCCTTCAAAGTAATCCCCTCTGGATACAATGCACTTACGCCGACTTTTTTTTTCCAATCCTCAATGCATGCTAAAAAGTCATCGACAGGGATGGCCTTCAAAGAGCTCGGCGATTCACGTTGAATCTTCTTCAATCGACTCAAAACGGTGTCCCCAGAGTGGTTTTTTGAGTTTAGGGAATAGTGGTGTTGTACGGTGGTTGTGAGACGACATGGGTTTCATTTTTGACGAAAAAGTCACGAAGAATCAATGCTGTGTGAGCTGGCGCATTCAGTGTTTTTTACCAATCAAGATTTTACGCGTTTGAGGAAAAAATGGAATTGACCGATATTTTTGAAATTCCAATTTCATCAGTAAGGTCTATAATTGTAAATAGACGGTTTGCAAGCACCAAATCTTTCATTCAAATATCAATTTTGGACGTGAGTTCTTCCTTTGAGGTTGATGGTCGACCAGAGGGCAATTCTGTCTTCTACGTGTTTTCTGCCTTCTTTGAACCATTTATATCACTTCTAAACATTTTTTCCAATATAGGAATGCGCACCGAAGGCCTTCTGCAACATTCTATACGTTCTATACGTCAAACGAAATTTAATGTAAGTCCTTTGCTCAATTAATTCAGACATTTCAAAAATCGCCGGAATCAGTTTTAGCGTCTCACAAAGTCCAGCGTAACTCAAACACTAACACATATTTTGACGTCAAATTTCACACAGATGTCAAAGATAGTGCCAGCAACCTAAAAAGAAAAAAAAAAAAATTGAAATTCCATAAGCCCCGGGAATTTTAAATTGGAAATTGGAAAATGTATGAATACTTGACATTGTTTGCATTTTTCAATAAAATTTTCTGTTTGCGCTACTGTTGATAATTCTCAGCATTATATCTGCTTAAACACAATCTTCGACGAAGGGGCCCTAGCTCTCGGTACCATAGGTATCAGGCTCGAATCCCGGTTGTGCTTGGATATTTGTAGTGGTTCGAATCCACTTTAAACCGTAGATCCCGGTCCTAATAGGATCGTAGAGCGTTGTAGGGGTAGTGTTACTCGCGTCCGTAGCCTATCTTCAAGCTACACGTGCCCCCTGAGTAGTGCTAAATGAATAACAGCGGTGCAGCCTTTGCTTATGGCATAAATATTAACTGACTGTATTGCCAGTTGCATTAGAACAACAACAAATCTATCAAATTCATTGGATAAATCGGGGAATTATGAAAAGTTCTGTTAAAATTTGACTTTAAATAATAAATGTGATCATTTATAAAAAAAAAAAAATAAGTCTATTACCTAAAGTAGTTTTAACCTTTCTTAAAAGTAATTAGTAATTTTCTAAACTAATGTAATTATAACTGATTGTTATTAATTTTGTCGACCGAATAAGTTTCCTAAAAGCGTTAGGTTCATCAAGATAAAAACAAAGTTACAATTTCATTAAAATTGCTTTTGGGAATTGCTTATTAAATTACATGATAATTGAACAAGCAATCATTTTCAGTATAACTCAAAAATATTTTGTCATTCTATAAATTGATAATTTGAGGTATATATATATATATATATGTGTGTGTTTAATTTGAAAATAACATAAAATGATATGAATTGATAATGTAAAATAACGGATGAGATAACAGATGGAAATTTAAATTCGTCTCGTTTATTCATTCTGTACCTATATCGAAAAAGAATTGAAATGTAATTGTAAGATTCAAGTAGAGGAACGAGGTTGATTGAACTGTAACTGTTTTTCTTATTTGATCTTTAATAGAATAAATTTTAACAATATCTGAAAGTATCCTACTATCACGTAATAGCATACGAATAACTAAAATTATAAAAGTGCTATAAAACTATTTTTTCTGTGATTGTTAGAAAGGAATTATAGTTATACAATTATGATTCGAAATTTTCACCCAAATTGAAAATATTTTTATTCTCTCTATATTTATTTTGGAAAAACTGTTAAACAAAATGCTGGATTAAAATTTGTTGATTTCAATATACTTTCAAAGTCCTACATGCAAGCAAGTGATAATGAGTACAGTAAGGATAACGTGTACTTCAGGATCGAATCTGTTGTTGGTGTGTGTTGCAGTCACTGATTTTAAAAACTAGGAGCGTTCATGGCGATTTCTCAACAGATATAAAGTATTTCACAACGATAAAAAACTGCCTGTAAGAGTTTCTTTATTTTTCCGTATGCTATACAAAATGCAGGCAATTACTCCTAAGAATACTCCCGAAATGCAAGGTCTACTCATCGCACATTGGTGTGTTGTCCAGGACCCAAATAAATGGAACACGCAGCTCACCAATGTAAATACATGCACTCAAGAGCCAAAACAAATAGAACACAGCTCACGTGATCAATTTAACGGGTATCACTATTACATAGGCATATATATACATGTATAGTGATATATTGAGTGTATGTATATGTATAGTGCTGAGTTTTGCTCCATTTATTATTATTATTATTATTATTATTATATATATATATATATATATATATATATATATATATATATATATATTTATATTTATACATAGAAACATTTTTTTCTAAATATCATATTTATTTGATTAAATTTCAAAGTCACAGATTAAAGTACGTACGAGAAGAGCCATTTTAAATGTCAAATGGTGGTGTATTAAAAACCCTTGAAGTTATACATAAGTTTGAATACAAACACGCGAATGCACATGCATTGCGTCGTACAAGGGCCATATGCCATTTTGTGGTATGAAATTCCATACCTGGTCAATCAAATCAGCAAAAAGTCCGTGCTGGTATAATATAAGAATATTTTTTATTTCGTGATATCGTAGAAAAGATTTCGTAGGGAAGTATCCACTGTTTATGATGGTTGACAGTAGTATTCATGGGAAGATAATTTCTCAAGAAGACTGGGCCACTACTAGCGAGAGACGATTGGCCTACTACTAATCACTACGCATGGCTGTAGTGCATCATACATCATTTGAAGAAGAAATTTGAGCTTTTATTGACACCAGATAGACACAGCAAAACATAACGCCAATTATTTGACAGGCTCTAAACGAGAAGCCCTGTTGCGTTATATGCCACTAACTCCAAATTATCGCCATGTGCGACTTCAATGGTGTCAACTAGAGCTTATTTAAGAATGAAATGATGATCTGTTGTGTTCCGTATGTTGGTTAGAAGAAGGTGGCAGACGTATGTTGATTAGCAGAGTCTATACAGTCTATAAACACCTTCCTCAAGAGCCAAAACATTATGACCACCTGTCAATAACGAGTTGGCCCACCTATGGCGCAACACAGCTTCAACCCGCCTTGGCATGGATTAATACCACCACTTAATACCAGTAAATACCACTTCCACCTGATCACGTGCCTTCCACGTCATCCAGGCGAGTTCATTGCAAAATGTAGGGGGTGGTCATAATGTTTTTGCCCTTGAGTGTATATCAGAACCGCTATATGTTGCTTAACTCCAGTCTGTCTGCATAGTAATTACACTGGATCTATACAAAATGTTTTAGTATAGGAAAGTTCTATACGATAGCTGAAATACTGTCTTGGTTTCCCACACATCGAGGCAGCAAATTTGTGCGTCAAACTGATGCTGGAATCGGTTGTGCTTTGATTTTGACAAATTTTGATCACTATTCCAGGATCACGATTGTCCACATATCGATGCTGTCACGTGCTCAACAAATGCAATGCTCTACGTGCGACAAGCATCCATGGTAGTGATGGGACTGGACTTTGGTACCGAGAGAACCAGAACTTTAATCACTTGGCCAACCTACCTCCATCTCCATATATCACTTAATTTAATTTCATCAAAAGGAACGAAAATTGCTGACTAAAAGGAAAATTGTTTTCTCTATTATTTTAAGTTATTAATTGAGTATTGAGTATTTAAATTTTAGAAAAAATTTTTAAGTATTTTGACGTACTCATCCAAAACTCGAGAGCAAATCAATTTCCATATACTGCCAAATCAAGCGATCGGAATCATTCACCGCACGAAACAAGTATGATGGGAATCTGGATTCATTCTTGGGTCATACGTCACCGGCATCGGGACGTAAATAGAAGGGTTTAATAATAGTCGTAAGGTTCAAACAGCGAAACGATCGTTGATCCGTGTAGTGTGAAAGACGAACGTAAAAATAAAGATCTTAAACGTCCGACCGGAAAAAAGGAATGAATGCCATAAAACAACGAAGAGTTGAATTGCTGCCCAGTTGAACCAAACTAGGTTTGAAAAGAAAAAAATAGTAAAGCTTGTCGATGGCTGCGTTGCCGATTTCGTACCTATTCCTGTGTTAAAAACGGAGTGATTTTGTAAGAAGAAAAATATTCTGGGTCATAAAATCAGCAAGCAAACAGTTGTAAAATCTCTATACAGGAACTAGAGACAGGGTTTCTGAAAATCAAACTGATTTTCACACCATTTGAAATCAATATATAATCTAATTTATAGATTCAAAAACAAATAGCAAATTCATATAATCAGTTTAATTTTTTTTCAATTAATAATTAACCATGTAAATATTTATTTCGAAATAATTTGTTTATGTTGTAATGCTAAGTTTCTTATTGTTCATCAATAGATTGCCTGACTCATGGCTTAGCGATGTTGCTGAGCATTAGGGAGGAGGTTCAATCCTGGTTGCTTAGTTGTAAACACTGTTTCAAAAACGAGGAAACTCTGATGGCATTTGGGATGTTTAGCATCTTGCCTAGTTAATCGGACTGCCAGGTGGGAATTTTTCCGGCTTTTTCCCATACAATATCAGATATGCGGAGAAGTTCCCCTCAAAGTCCTCCCAGAAGACACTTCCTCCTTCTTCAACGACACGGAGCCAAGTCAGACTTCTACCTACGGGTATTCCATCACCACAGAAGGCTGCCCCCTCTCCCCTCCTTCCATGAGGGATACGACAGCAATAACAAGACATAGATTTTCTTATAAAAATTCAAGAAGTCTAATATTTTTATCAAACGTCGACCATTTTACTTCATTGTAATTAGATTCTTGTCAAAACAAAAGGTTCTATTTCTTTGATATTTTATTTTAAAGTGGATGAGTTCAAAAATAGCTTTCAAATATTTTTTTTTTTTTTTTTTTTTTTTTTTGAAAATGTTAAAGTAATTTTTATTTATTCAGTTATTATGCGAAGAAATTTAAAACTATTTATTTTTTACTTTTTTTCTTTAATTATAACAATTAAAAAATGGGCTCCAATTGTTTTTCTCAAATTTTTAAGTTCATCTAATTAAGAATTGGGAATAAGATTCAAAGCTGTTTATTTCAATCTTCATATTTCAAAATTTACATTATTTTTAATAATGCTGTATTCTTGTAATATTTTATTTAATTTCAAGAATAAATAAACTTTATCAAAGGACTGGGCATAAAAATTGTTGCAACCCTTGTTATTTTAATCTTCATAAAAGAAAATATATCACAGAATAACGATCTGTATAAAATAATGATCAATCTAGAATAATAACAATAAACCAATTTAAAAATTTATTATAAACTAATGTAAAAATAAATAATTTAAATTTGTTTTATTTCATGAATTGTTTGAATTTATTGAAATAATAAAATATTGTTTATGTAGTATTAAGTTGAATTTATTATTTATTAAGTTTAAATTTAATTATAATTTTCCCATTATTAAAATTAAACATTTGGAAATGTTGCTGTTCAAATATAAATGTTTAAAAAAAAAATAGGTCTTTATATTTCTATTGTGTATTAATCTAACATCGAACATAAAATAAATGAAATTACACAATATCTTGGAATATGTTGGAATATCTTGGAATTACACAGTATCTTCAATATTTCTAATGTAATGCAAAGCATGGAAAGATATTGCTCACAATAGAACGTAACATATATTTTAAGTTTGGTAAAATATAAAATATTTTAATCTAATGTTACAAGTTTAATAGCAGAAAAGTATTTTTTTTTTGCAAAAAATGCAATTTAACTTTTTTCAAATGGTGATTATGAACAGAAAATATTTATTAAGAATTAAGAATCAAGAATTAAGAAGAATTAAGAATTACAATTAAGAATCTTTTTCTTTTTTAATAAATTTTTTAAATTTTCATAATGTTACATTAAAATATTTAAATTATAAACTTGACTTTATTTTAAAAATTATCAATATGACATGTTGATTTTTTTCAGATTATAGCAAGCTGTTCCTTTGACAACAAAACGAAAAAAATATTTAGGTAAGTAGACCTTTTTTATAATGTAACAAAATACATTTATTATAGTTATCATTTTCTGGTTTCAGAGCAATTTAATAATATTTTTTCACTTATTTATTTTAATCAATTGGGAAAAGGCATTTAAATGTGACACATTTATTTCTTGAAAGCTTTTAATGATGCAAATGTTTATCATTCGAAACGGGAATTCAATGTCTCATTTGCTTCCAAATAGATACAAAAGGCACCTTTAGTAAAAAACAGTTATTATAATAATCAATTTCAGTTTTTAGAGCAAATTAATAATATTTTTTCACATAATTATTTTAATCAAATTGACAAAGGCATTTAAATGTGATATATTTATTTCAAGAAAAGTTTAATAGCATAAATGCTCATCATTCGAAACAATAATTAAATATCCCGTTTGCTTCCAAATATCTTTAAATTGCTCTAAAAACTAAAACTGATTAATCTAATAACTGTTTTTTACTAATAATGCCTTTTGTATTGGTTTGAAATAAATGATAATATTTTCTTACTTAATTATTTTAATCAATTGGACAAAGGCATTTAAACATGATATATTTATTTCTAGAAAGTTTTAATGGCGTAAATGTCTGTTGTTGAAAACATTAATTCAATGTCCCATTTGCTTCCAAATATCTTTCGAACCAATACAAAATGCACCATTAGTTAAATTTATTTATTATAGTAATCAATTTCAATTTTCAGAGCAATTTAATATTTTCTAGATTATAATTGATTAGAAATCAATTGGACAAAGTCATTTAAAAGTTATATCTTAATTCTAGAAAAATTATAATGATGAAACAAATTATGTTTTAAAAATTGTATTTTAAAATAAACCCCTTTCTAAATAATTACTTATATTTAAAATAATAAAATAATATTCCCGATAAATAATTAAACATAAAAATAATACATTAAATCCAAGAATAAAATAAATAAATAATAATAAAATTAGCTAACCATAAATAAATAAATAAATAATAACCCAACCGCCAGTCATCAGCAAAAGTGAAATAAAAAATGTGGTACTGGTTTTATAGAAGTACTAATAAAAGAACATGCTAAATAAACATCTAACAAAATATAAAATGGTTAATTTTTTTTACAACATATTTAACTTAAATGCTCAGTTTTTCTTTTTCATCAACAGAAATCACAGGAAAAAAAAATTTATCATAAAAATATAACTTTTTAAATCATGTGATATTTGGCAAAAAACTGAATATCTCAATAAAATGACAGATTGTTTGAATATTAGAAAAAAAACTATCAAAATGAAACAAACTGATACCTATTTTATAAAATTCTAATAAAAGAGCATTTCCATATGTAAACCTCAAACAAAATATAAATTGATTAATTTTTTTAAGACATAATTAAGTTGCATGTTCAATTTTTTCTTTTTCCATCAACAAATATCACAGGAAAAAAAATTTGTTTTTAAATAAAGTGATATTTCGCAAAAACTGAATATCAAATTAAAATGACAAATTGCTTGAATATTATAAAAAGCATCAAAAATGAAACAAATTTCTTGAAGAAATTCTATTCTTTAAAGGTGAAGTGAAAGCAAGTAGAAACGTAGGAAGTTTGAAGCGTCAAATGTACCTTCTGTACCTAAATACCAAAAGAATAAAAATTCGAGCAATTTAACGAATGCTGTCTAATGCAGGGTCTTTAAACACACCATGTCTTTTAAGATCCCATAACGACAAACATGCAAACACAACTCCCGTTTTTCCTTTTTTTTTTTTTTTCCCGGACTTCAAAATAATGAGGTTCCAGCAGCAGCAGCCAGAACTCAAGATGCCTGTCCTCCATCACAATAAGGAAAGGACTGGGGTATTAACCGCGCCCTAGTCAAAGCGAATTGAAAACATTTCTTCCTACTTTTTTTTTTTTTTCTTTTTTTCTTTATTTATTTTTCCAATCCCTTCCTTTTTACTATACCCCCTTTAAGTTTTTCGGTTCCTTCTCGCATGTCTTTGGGAAAACAGGCATTGGGAAAAAGGGGGGATACTGGAAATTTATTCCAAGCGATTTGAATTTAAGTCGGCTCATTTTCAGAAACACGGTCTCTTCCTATCCGCGTGGCAGAAAATAAAAAGAAAAATAAAATGAAAAATAAAATAAAAAAACAAAATTGAAAAAAAAAAAAAAAAAGAAGGGAAAATCTTTCCGCATACTAATGTGCAAAGGAAAAAAAAAAAAGGGAAAAAGATAGAAGAGGTAAAGGATGAACATTTGCATACGAGGGGGTAAATAACGTCGGTTATAGCTTGGAAATTTCACAGGCGCCGTCTCAGTGCTTAGGAACACTCTCTTGGCGTATCACCTTCCTTGGAGAGAGAGAGAGGGATAGTGGTTCCAAATGACACAGATCTCCGGGATTTTCTCCTGGAGCCGTATTGGGAATTTATGGTGAGTTAATTAGATGAAAAGCAATCCAGGGGAAATTAAGAAGGCTGGAATATTGCATTTTGTTCTGAAGTCGAAAGATTTTTACTTTAGATTGCTGGTTTATGATTCGCTTTTAATTTTTGGGAGTGACTCAAGCATGTAAACTGCCACAACTTTTTCAAAGAAGGGCCCCCATAACTGCGAACTGTTTTTTGCTAATGGTGCCTTTTGTATTGGTTCGAGAGACATTTGGAAGCAAATGGGACATTGGGTTAATGTTTTCAACAACAGACATTTACGCCATTAAAACTTTCCAGAAATAAATATGTCACTTTTAAATGCCTTTGCTTAATTAATTAAAATAAATAAATGAGAAGATAGTATTAAACTGATCTAAAAACTGAAATTAATTATTTTTTTACTGATGGTGCCTTTTGTATTGGTTAGAAAAAATATTTGGAAGCAAATGAGACATTGAATTAATGTTTCGAATGATAAGAATTTACGCTATTTAAAAGATATAACTTTTAAACTTTTAAAAGATATAACTTAACTATGAATTAATTATTTAACTAATTTATATAATTAAAAAATTATAATGATGAAATAAATTATTTAAAAATGTATTCATGGAATTCAATTAATTAATTATGAATTTAATTCTATATCTAAATAAATTCTGAATCAGTGTTTCAGTGTTTTTAGAAATGTTTAAATTTATTTTTCGTACAATATGTATAAAAATATTATGTATTTTCTTAACACTTAAAGAAAATAAATACTGAATAGTGAATAATGAATAATAAATTCTGAATTTAGACTGCATCAAAACATATCTTGATCTATTTATTTATATCAGTGGTTTTGTGAATTCCACACTATAAGATCAGTGTTTTTTAGAAATGTTTGAATTTATTTTTCGCACATTACGCTTTAACACATTTTATTTACATTTGCTTAACACTTAGAGAAAATGAAAAATATCCATTAAATTAGTTTGCATGAAAATGGATGTTTACTTTGTAATACAAAAGCTATTTCAAAAAAATTATGTTACTGACTTAAGAATATTGTTGTCGATGATGGATTGCATAGCATTTATAGCACCGCCCATGTCCATATTTTATAAAGGTACCATTGAAATACATAACACATTACTCAAACAATCAGCAGAATGCATCTTGTGCCCGTTGTAACGTAACCATAATCTTGCCGTACCCAAAGATAACAATGGCCACAACAATGACCATAACAATGACCTCGTATCGGACATCGTGCAGGAATTAATAATGTAATTTAATTAAGAAAGTCATCTGCATCTACGGTAAGTTCTGATCAAATTTGCCATCTAGTCGAAGACATTCTGTGTTGCAATTAACAGAAAAGTGATAAACGCATTTGAAACATTTGTCATTATATGATCTATCCAGTAATAAAATGAATGCAAATTTTACGTGTAATTAATAAACTGTATAAATAGATTGCCATCGAATCATACAAATGAAAACCATTCAGTCAACCATCTGTTTTAGGTCATTTAAAATTGCTGAGGCGTATATTCAGCATTTGCTTTGTATATAATTGTATGCAATTGTTTTTTGAGTGGAAATAAATGTAAAATTAAATTAATTCAAAGTAACGATATTGATGAAAGCGTTGAAATGTTTTTGCATTTTTAACTATGTTTATCAGTTTCACAGTGAATCCCTTCATTGATTACTGTAAAACTTAATAGATTATTGCATGGTCTGAGTATACATATTGTATTGGTTGTATGGTCTGAGTATGCATATTGTATTGGTTGTATGGTCTGAGTATACATACTGTATTAGTTGTATGGTCTGAGTATACATATTGTATTGGTTGTATGGCCTGAGTATACATGTTGTATTGGTTGTATGGTCTGAGTATATTATTTCACATCTGAATGAATAGGTTTGAGGATACTCGTTCCTATATTTGGATCTTCTCGAAACACTGCGAGCTACCTCATACAAAAATTAATACTTAATTCTGGACTATAATGAGTATTTTGACCTTCCTTGTATTGTTTAAGGCAAACACGAGTTCACTCATAATATCATACATCTGACAACAATTAATCCATTGTGATTTCATGCTTTTTTTCATACTTTTGACTCATGTCCTTCTGTATTAAAAGGTGAAACGCTGTTTGCTATTTATTACTTATCACTTACATTTATTTATGATACTATTTATTTATCACTTATTACATTTATGTATTTATCGTTTCAAAATAAGTAAAATGCAAAACATTTTTAGTAATATTACCAGAGATGTGTTTTATGGTGGTCACGAAAGTTCTGGTGTTGAATTATAATTCTGATTCTAACGTGCAATTCGTCTGGTTAAATTTTTATTATATTTCTAAAATAAACAAGTAATATAAAAAAAAATTAGTAAATTCCTACTTAGGTCAACAAAGAAAAATTTTATTTTAGTTACTTTTTTATTAAATAATTACAATGAATATAAATATGTATATACATATGACAGAATCACAATATTAAGTGGCAAAAATAGACACCGAATTTCCTTGCAATTTTGCATTTTCCTTTCTATATATGGTGTTAATTAAATTAATCTAAATTAAATTTATTAATGAACTAATATTTGAAGGAACTGTATTAACATCAAGTGTCATCCACTACAAGTTTAAAAAATGTATTTGAACTTGAGTGGTTGAATAAAAAGTATTTTATTAATGATTGAAAATTTGAACAATACATATATAGGGAGAGTGTGAACTAATAGTAGGAATTGAAAAATAAATTTTTACAAGTTTTTATTTAATTTTATCATAACAGCATCATACTTTTTTTATCATAATACTAACATTGCTTATTTTGAATTTTAATACAAATTTTATTCAGTATTTATCAGTATCTGATAATAAACTGATCTTTTAAATACTGATGTTACATGAAGCTTGAATAACTGGAAAAAAAAAAAAGACAGGGTATATGATGGCATGGGGTATGATATTGATAATTATGGGTTTATAATATTGTTATATTGATGGGTATTTGACTATTAGACTGGTGAAAGTAGATTTTTTTTTAATATCGAATAAATTACATGTAAAAGGGTACATTAATTATATATTTTATTACTATTATATCATTTTTGAAAAAAAGAAACATGTCTTTATGTAGCTCTTTCTTAATAGATATGATATACCCATCAATATAAAAATATTATATACCTACCATTGGTATCATGTATCTACCATACCAATGTTGTATATCCACCTTACTATAGTTCAAAGTCATATACCCATCAATGTAAGTTCAATATTTTATATAACAATATTCTCCTCCTTTTCAGTATCATACCTTATATCATTGGTCTCCAAATTTTCCAGCCTTAGGGCCATACTGTTTACTCCAGAAAGTATCGAAGGGCCAAAACCTTTTTAATTTTTCTTCCATTATCTATATAATTACATAAATCTCATTGGTATGCGCTTTTTTACAAGTGGATATCCTACAAAACGGTTTCATTCGCGTTCATTTAGTATTTTTGCTTTCCTGAGGGATTTTCAGGATAAAAATCATATGTTTGATTCAGGATATAAACATTCCAAACATCGATATATACATACATATGCGATACTCTTTACCCCAACATAACTACCGAGGGTAACCGCGGGTTGTTCACTAGTTTATAATGTTAGTAGAATTCATTTCAATTATTTGTTAGTTGTTATGCTTAAGTTACATTTTCTGCGTATTATGCTTGTCATTAAGCTTTACCTAGAAAGTAAATAAAACCGATTTATTATCATTCTGTGTTTTTTTATCCAACTTTTTACAGCAACAATAAGCTATTCACTGTCGTTGGCCGGATGGATGACACTGGCGGGCCGTAGTTTGGAGACTCCTGCCCTATATCATCATACACCCTATCTTTTTTCCAGTTATTCAGCTTCTTGTAAGATTAGTTGAAAAATTAATTTCAATTTATGTTGGTCTCTCTAGATAGATATGATTAGAAAAAATAGTTCAATGTCCTACACATCCATATAACAATATTATATACCCACCATTTTCAATATTGTACTCTATATGGTCATACCTAACTTAAACTAACATACAAAGCCTTATCTTTTTTCCTGTTATTCAAGTTTCTTGTAACATTGTTGAAAATGTTGCTCTCTCTCTCTCCAAATAAATAATAATTTTTTGTCAAATTAATTATTTACTTTACATCATTCATGCATAATTCAAAATATTACATTTTTCATTAAAACACATTTTAAAAATATTAACATGTTTACATTCACAATTGAAAATGAGCCGAATTTGAAATTCTTTATAAATATGCATAGGCCATTTCAAACAACGGCTGTTAAAAATGCATGGCTGAATCAAATTAATGCTTCATTGAAATAATTATGTGAAATAATTCTGTTGCAATTACTAAAAGAATCACCAGTAAAACGTAACTACTATCGAGTTCTATCTTTAAGATAACGCTATTGAAAAATGGAGTAATATGTTTCCAACTATTTTTTTCATAAAATTTGTTCTGACATATGACATATTTTATTTGATGAACATAAATTTCCTCAGAAGATTAATTATGTTTCCAAATAAATAAATAAATAAAAAGTATGCTTTACTGGAGAAATAAATTTGTGTTGAGTCCCGACTACATATCGTTATAATTAAAAAAAATGTTTCATGTTTAATTTTTTTGCTTTTAACATTTACTTTTTTGGCTTCCCGTAGTTTTAGTTCGTTATTACAATGTCCATTAAAAAATAATTAACCTTTTTTTTTTTTTTTTGGAAACAGGGATATCTAAATTATGAAAGTACATCGACACAATTTATATTGATTATGATATTATCTTGTTTTAATGAAATTATTTCCATTAAAAGCTATTATATGAAATGATTATTAAGCATTCAAAGTTATGGGAGAGTGCGACTTAGTTATTTATATGAAATATTATTAAATTTTACCTTTGCGAATAATAACAAACTTTCAAAATGAACTCTTCAAAATAAATATTGACAATAAAAATATCAACAAGTAATATAAAAAAAATTTTTAAAGTCAATTCCTACTTTTTTTCATACTATATGGCAGAAAGCCCTTTATAAATAATTTTCATTCATTTTTTTAAGTTTATCTGGCGCCATCTATTGGTAGATGCATGCTACTTAAATCTAAAAAACATTAAAATTAATTAATTTAATTTAATTACTGAATTAATATTCGAAAAAACTGTACTAACATCAAGTGTCATCCACTACAAGTTCAAAAAAAATATATCTTAACTTTGAGTGGAGGAATAAAAGTATTTTATTAACGATTAAAAATTTGAACAAGATATATATAGGGAGAGTGTGAACTAATAGGAGGAATTGAATAAATCAATAATTAACATTTTTAGAAACATGGCTATCTAAATTATGAAACAACATCGACACAATTTATATTGATTATGATATCTCGTTTTAATAAAATTATTTCCATTAAAAGTTTAGTATCTGAAATGATTATAAACAGTCAAAGTTATGGGAGAGTACTATTTGGTTATTTACATAAAATATTATTTAAATTTTACCTTTGTGAATAATAGTAAACTTTCAAAAGTAAACTCTTAAAACTAAATATTAATAAAAAAATATATTAATAAATAAATTTTATTGATTATCTTTATTATATTTATCTCTAAAACAGCATGTGTTAAAAATTAAAACAAATTATTGTTGTTGATCTTATTAAAAAAAGTATATGTTGACAGCTAATGAGTATATTGTTATAATTAAGTCAGAACAATTCTTGTTTTCATTTTTCTTTCTTCCAAACCATCAGTTTTATCCTTTCTCACTCATTATTGTATCAAATAAAATAATAAAAAATATCAACAAATAAATTTTAATGATAATCTTTATATATACATCCTTTTAAAACCTTAAATAGCATATTTTGAAAATCAAGACAAATTATTGTTGCTGGCCTTATTAAAAAATTATATGTTGACAGCAAATGAGTATATTGTTTAATAAAAGTCCCAACAATTCTTCATTTTCATTTTTCTCATCCCAAACTATCAATTTTTATTCTTTTGTTACTCATTATTGTAAAATAATTGTGAGAAAAATAAAAAGAACTTCATTAAGGAGTTATTACAGAATTGTTATGTATTTCCGTTCTACGACCATCAAACATTTTAGTTTTCACAGTCTACACGGTTTAAATAAAATTATATTTTAAACACAAGAATGTAATGAATATTTTCAACAATTATATCCAACGGCAAGGCAATACAAGAATGGGAAAATACAAAATAAAGAAGAAAATGCACACAAAAAAGAGTTCAACAAAGTTGACTAAAAAGTCCTTAATTCCTTGCCAATGTATATTTTCAACAACTATTTCCAATGGCAAGAGTCAATACAAAAATTGGAAAAAATACAAAATAAAGAAGAAAATGCACACAAAAGAGTTCAACAAAGTTGACTAAAGTGGGCCTTGATTCCTTGCCAATGTATATTTTCAACAACTATTTCCAATGGTGGACAATACAAAAATTGGAAAAATACAAAATCCCGAAGAAAATGAACACAAAAGAGTTCAACAAAGTTGACAAAACCTTGATTCCTTGCCAATGAAGATTTTCCAGCTGTTTTCCAATGGCAAAGCAATACAAAAATGGGAAAAATACAAAATAAAGAAGAAACTGCAACAAAGTAGTTCAACAAAGTGACAAAATGCTGATTCCATGCTGTGATGATGATATGTATTTAATGCTCGGAAAAATTTAAACCAACTTTTCAAAGCAATATTAAAAATGGTTTAAAATAAAAAATAAAGAAAAAAATGCACCCAAAAGAGTTCAACAAAGTTGACCGAAGTCATTGCCTAATAGTTCTCCAGCTTGTCAGCATCTCATATCTCAGATTCGCCATGAAGTGCCAAGCAACGATGGAAATGAGCTGATTCATTAGTTCTGCCAAATCACAAAGTGTGCAGTTTGGTACGATCAAAAATCCCAATGCAATATAGATGTTCATTAGATCGGTTCTTTTTACTGAGAACAAGCCACCAGCATTCCATTGCAATACATGCAAGCCAAACCGAATGACGGTTAGATAGCCGCGAGAGATCATGCCATGAACCGTAGACCATTTAGCAGTATAGAGCGGTGCCCAGGCTGTACCAATTGAGGTAGGTCTACATTGCAACCCATATTTTCAACAATACAGTTATATAAAATATGTAAAGACAGTGGCACAATTTGATGAATTATAATATTTAGGCTCAAACAAATTTATTGTGATAAAACTATATTCATACAAATGTTTCAAATTTGAGATGCTTTTATAGCACTTTCAGTATGCAGATTATAAGCTCGTTATTTTCATTTTTTTTTTCATTGTGAGCAACAGCGAATGTTAAAAGAATCTATTGTGAAAAATATTAAAATGCCTATGTATGTGAATAAAAACTCAATAATATTAGATTAATTTTAATAATTATCTTTTCTAAATTTTTTTGAGTTTAAAATAACACGTTTCAAAAAAAATTTGAACAAATTAATTGCATCCCAACCTCATTAAAAACGAATTATATGTTGACGAGAAGAAACAAGTATACTCTTGTTATCGTTAATCCCAAATGTTCCACAGATTCATTTTTGTTTCCTTCCGAAACACCAAACTCTTTTATTATTATTTTTTCTCAGCTCCGTCGTTTCGTTATATAAATGTAAATTGAGAGAGAGACGACGTACAAAAATAGAGCTTCATTAAGATGTGATTGCAGAATTGTTATTTGTTTCCGTTTCCACCACAATTTAAATGGTAAAAACCAAGCCTCCCAGTCCGACGGTTTAAAGATGTGGGAAGTTCAATATTACAAATGACTTTTTGATAATAACTGAAAAAGAAAAAGGATAAAAATAAAAGCAATAATAAAAAAAAGCTGTCCACTGCAGTTTAAATACATTCGTCGAAACATAATGAGCGAAAGAAGCGCAGGTGGTTGTTGAAATAAAAAGAGAATTCGCGCTCTTTAATTCTTGCCAGAAGATAGTTCTTTAATGAGATTGTAAAGCACAAAAACAAAGAATTAACGTTCCACGTAGATTGTCTTGCACCTGCTGCGGATAAAAATGCTTTTATTTGTATGACAGTTTTAGTTGTAGTATCTACATACAAGCGTTTTATTTTTTTCTCTTTTAATTTTTTTATCGAATGTCATTTAATGTAAGATTTTTTGGTAAACAACCTGTTTTGAACAATTTAGATCTAGTATATCTTCATTAACATTTCAATAAATTGAAAAACCGTATTTATTTGGGTACGAAAAGGTACGTATTTATGTGCATGACAGTTTTAGTTGTAGTATCCTTATCCAATAATTTCATTTTTCTCCTTTATTTATTTATTTTTATCAGATGTCATTAATTTAAATTTAGCTTCAAATGCGCCCAGCTCAGCCAATGCTGTGCT